>OMNZ01110475.1:4089-16669 GCA_900303255.1 Lesueurigobius sanzi
ATTGCCAACAAGGAACGCCAAACGTTATGTTGTAGTTAGTGTAGGTTAGTTAGCTAACATTCAGGTTAACGCTATGTGCTGATTAGCGTTAGCTGATCCCATTCCCAGCTAAGCTTGTTTGAGCAATCGATTAACATTGTTCGGTTAATGGGCTTTTTAAAACTTGTGTAAGATGAGCTACTGTGTTTTTTTTTCTTTTTTTACTCTTTCAGGTGAAATGCAGAGCCCTGGTGAGACAGAATGGTTGGCGGGAGGCAGTGAAAGTCCTGCCTTGGAGGATATTGACACATATTCTCAGAATGATGGCGCTGAAGAGGAGACGGTCCTTGTGGTTGCTGAGGCGCAGTCAGACCCTGAACCTTTGGACCCAACAGACTACAGTGAACACACTGGTATTTGCCAAATCGAGTTATTGATATACTTGATAAAATCATGAAAGTGCTATTTGTAAGTGTGTTTGTTTACTTGTTTATTTGTAACCACATGTTTTTCAGCCCTTGAAAATGAGGCCCCTGTGTCCCCTGACATGTCAGACACAATGGCAACAACCCAGGATCCACAACTTGACAACACTGATGATAATGATGAGGAGCTGCCTGTTGCTCTTGGTCCAGATCATGTAGGTATTTAAATCTGTTTGTGGTAATTACAGAAACATTTATATTTCCCACTTTTCCTCAAGCTTTAAAACTGTTTCATCATTATGATTATTATTATTATTATTATTGTTATTATTATTATTATTATTATTATTATTATTATTTTGTTGCCTGACATTGTGACTCAGGTCAAATATTTTATATTTTTTTTCCTGTTGTTTACCTTGTTTCTTAGGAACTGGTGAAAAGATATCAAGCCGCACTCTCTGTGCATCTCACCAAAGAGCTGGAGAGAGTTAACACTGCGTTGAAAGAGAAGGTGATTATTTTTTTCTGTTTAAATCATTTTTACTCTCATAATATCCAGCAGGTGGTGCCACTGGTTTAAGAATTGCAGCCTGAATTGAGAACTATTAACTGCTTTCTGTCATTGGCAGCTTGCCCAGGAAAAAGCTGATGAAGAAGAAATGAATAAACAATCATTGGAATTGTATAAATACCATGAAAAGCTGGCTCGACTGCAGTACAAGATAGATGCCCGTCGCCAAACCAAGGCCCAGGCTGAGGAAAAGCATCTCCAGGCTGTCAATCAGCTGGAGATCAACAAGCAGGAGTATGCCACCACAGCAAGCCAGCTCAAAGACTCTAAAGCTTATGGTGAAACTTTGTAAATATTTGGTTTGATTCTTGGTTTCCGCTTTTAACTAATAATGTTATGGTTGTTATCATCATCCCTTTTTCCTAGTCTCGCAGCTTCAGTCAGAGATAGACAATTTAACTCGCAATCTTGCCTTCACTCAAGAAGTTAGTAAGGAACTTCACGGTAACACAAAAGCCATAAGGAACGCCACACGTAAAGCCGAAGCTGAGAAGTTACAGGCCGATGAACACAAGCAAAAGCAGGTACGTGTATCCAGACTGACCATTCCAATGTGGTAAACCACACTGCAAAAACTCATCTAGAAAGGAGTCAGAATTCCCAAAACATATGTAAAGTTGCCTTTGATTTAAGATCTCATTGTACTCAAAATTAGATGGTGTTTTTTTTAATAATTTAAGTGTTAAAAAAAAAAAAAACTCCATTGGCAGATTTCTTGAAATTAGTTTCAAAAAATTAACTTCAAGTTAATGTTTCTAGAATAGAAACATTAACTTTTTTGCAGTACAAGAATGACTTTACTCATAGTACCGTTTTTTGTTTTGTGTAGGATTTATATGTGAAGCGCTTGACTAAAGAGTTGGAGACACTTACTGAGCAGGTGGCTTTGTACGACGCTGACACCAGTGCCCAGGCCGAACACACACAGGCGGCAAAAGAAGCCCTTTCTGAGGTAACAGTGTGGCTCATCTGTCTAATGCTATGACAACTATTTCACATACATTTAACTGCTTTCATCAATTATAATATACACAGAACAATATATGACTTTCAAATACTGCTATATTACTAAAGTACTGTACATTGTAATTAAGTTGTATGACAATAGACTTTCTGATCGCTGTGGCTGTGTATTTAAATGTAAATGAGGCCAATTTTTAGTGAGTCAGGGATCATTTATTTACTTATTTAGGAGGGGGGGGGGGCAATACATGAAAACACATGTAAATCATACAATATACAGTAGAGGATGTTGTTTTTATTATAAAGCATCAATGTTGGAAATGGTAAAAAATCGCTAAAGTTTCTTTAAAGATATATTGTGTAGATTATTATGTGCACTTCATAGATTTTCGTAGTACTGGCCAATCGTGAGAATAGTGTTACATGAGCCATGTGCAGTATCATATCGAATCCTGAGGTACCCAGAGGTTCCCACTCCACTGTACTATGTACAGTATGTGATATGAACAATGTATGTGTAACACAGAGGTTACATTAACTGGAAATTCTCTGTCAACGACAGAATATTTTGAGTTGAGTTCTGACAGAAAATTTTGAAAGCTGTCCTTCATTTTGAAGGATTGAAAAGCAAGCCATTGTCATCTTTTGAGAGTTTTACAAACAAGTTTTAACACAAAGTAGTTTCCAAATTGATGTTCCATGATTCTGCTCACAAATTATATTGAGATGTGCATCCATTTGTCCTGTGATCTGTGTTTTCTTACATACATGTTTCTAGATATATAATGAGAGATTAATTAATGGGATAAAAGGATAACATTTTTTTACAACCTTTTCTGTCAAAATGACAAATTGTCCCTAGTGAAACCACTGTAACATCTTTGTTTGCTATGTGTGTGTGTCTATTTACTGTATTTATGTTTTTGTAAATTCATTTTTTTATTTTTCCATTCCATAGTTAGTGAAAATTATATTATAATATATATATTATGATTATGAATTAAGCATTATATCAGTAACAAAACTAAGCTGTGAAAAAGACAATACAAAGTTTAGTCAAGTAATTAGCTTAATCTGCTGCTTCCACGACATCTAGCAGTGTCACAACCACAACTAATTGTCTGTGTAACACTTGAGAAATGTATTCAGGCTATTTTGGTCCTTGGTCACAGGCTGAGATGCAGATGGCGTCCATGCTAATGGCTCGTAAACAGCTTCTGCAGCAGTGGAACAGCAGCCTGGTGGAGATGAGAAGACGAGGAGAGGCTTTTACAGCGATGCAGGAGGCCACACAGTAAGAATACTTTAACTGTACGGCTTACAATATTTACTTGCTTAAATCAACATATATTGTCTTTACCCACAGTTTGCTTGAGCACCAGTTGCTCTCACAAGACCGGGAGATTAAAGGTTATGATAAAACTATCATGAAGGAGCAGGAGCAAAATGAGATACTTACAAAGCAGCTGAAGACGGTCCAGATGGACAATTCTACCACTAAATCACTAATAAATCAGAAACAAGGCCAACTGGAGGCCATGCAGACTCAATACAGCGCCAGTCTGCGCGCACTGCAGGAGACAGAGCGCACCCTCGCACAGCTCACCAAGGTCAGCAATGGACAAAAAAGTCCATATGATTTGGAAATTTCTCATTGATTTTGTCTCTTCTCCAGGAAACTAGCAACCTAGAGTCTGAAGTCAAAGATCAGCGGAGACAGTTTGAGAAGGAAGGTGCTCTACGTCTGGAGTTGGAGGACAAAATTGTGTCTGCGATGCAGCAGAAGCTTACCCACAACAACGCAGCTAAGGGCTCAAAGAAGCGTTCCAAAAAGATAAACGCACAAAAGAAAGAAAAGGTTTGCATCCAAAAAGAATCACGTTTGTGTAGTTTTTCAGTTATCCAGGAATTATCCACCTATTAGAGATTTTTAAATATTGTTGATTGGACCTGAATCACCCCAGTCCAGTTGAAAATAGTTGAACATTTCTACTTCTCAAAAAGCATGCAATGTTAATTTGTATCAACACCAAAACATTTCTTTCCTCCTGTTCCATTAGATTACTCAGTTGTGGCAGCTGGAGAGTGAAATTGTTGCTGCTGAACAGGAAAGCAGTGAAATTGGGCAGAATCTGGGAAACTTGGAGTTCACCCAAAACGCCTTGGATGAAGAGCTGGCAAAGATGGAAAATGTCATCTCTGACAATAAAGCGACAATCTCTTCCATGTTGTCCTCTATTGCCCAGAAGCAAAGAGTAATCGCTAAACTCAAAAGTAAAATTGATCAGATTACATCAGCTACAGGGGTAAGAACATTTTTTTTTTCCATTTGCATCATCTTTTGCTTTAAAAATCAAGAATAATACTTTTTTTTTTCTCAGCACGAGGATCTCGGCCCTCTGGAAATCCAAGCAGGGGTCATGAGGATGCAGATTGAGGAGCAGGCGGGAATTGCTAACCGTGACCACCAGCTATGGATCAAAAGGCAGGAAACCTTGGTGGGACTGACCCGAGAGCTGGAGACCTCCAACAAGAACCTCCTCCAGCTGCAGACTAGGCACATCGGCATGGAGCAGGAGAAAATACGCTTCGACAGTATGTGTGTTTTATGAGTGTACACGCACAACGCAAAGCTCCAACATGAGGCTTTATATGTATGGGATTTGTAAAATACTTAGGACTCCTTAGCTTGCTTTATAACTTAAGGCGAGACACTGGAGGTGACTAGGGATATTTTTAGCATATATGAAATTGAAACTGCTGTTGCTGTATATTAATGATATAAAAATGTGTTGAAATTTCTGGTTTTATTTGATATATTAGTTGCAAAGATTCTTTCTTTTTTTTCTCATTTACCTTTTGAGTAAGCAAGTTATTATTGAAAAAATAGTGTACAAAATCAATTTAGCGTTTTTTTTTTTGGCGAAATGTGTATTGAAAATTCCCTCTGAAAAAAAAGTGTAAGGCAGGCAGATTTGGTGTCAGTAGATGCTACTAAAGTGGAGATGTGCTCGCCACAATGTGACAAACATGTATTTTGAGAAAATGGCCCTTGAAGTTACAATTTCCCATATAATTCTAGGAGATTCTAGGAGAGCAAACTGGCCAAAAATATGCAGTTTCTCCTTTTAAAATTTGGAATTCTTCCAAATAGCAAAACTGCAGATTGTTCACCTGGAAACAAATAAATAGGAGTGGAATTAATGCACTGACTCAATGTTTCTTCATAGAATTATGGGAAATTGTAACTTCAAGGGCCATTTTCTCAAAATATATTTTTCTTTGCCTGGTATTGTATGTTGAGAATAAGGCAGAATAACTTAAGTCATTCAGCCCTATTCTCAGCATACATTACACCAGACCTGGGCAAACCCCGGCCCACGGGCCAGATCCGGCCTGCAAGATGATTTCATCCGGCCCGCGGCTTGTTGAGCCAACAATCACCTCCTAGGCTTCATAGACATCAACATCAGGGTTTGACAGTAAATAAATAAATAAAATAATGGATAAATAAATATAATACATTTAAATTAATCCAGCTTTAAAATAGTGTTCTAATTGTGTTTATTTGTGTCATTGTGTAATAAGACTGATTCAAATAGAATATTGTCATCTAGAATACACCTTAGATCTGGGTATTTACCCCCCCCACATAAATATATTTTCACCTTCATATTTCTAAACTGCTGGCTACGGCCCTGGTGGCACAGCCATTATGGCCATTATTTATCAGGCAACAGTCCTGTAGGGCTTTGTCCAATTTTTAAATATTGATCAAATGAGGTGAATCAATACAGTGCTCATTATTGTTATTCATTTATTTAAAATATATATATTTACAATATTATGTGGCCGAATTAAATTCAAGTCATCGTTTGATCCGGCCCTTGGACTCAATCCAGATTTCTCATGTGGCCCCTTGTAAAAGATAATTGCTCATCCCTGCATGACACAATGGATTCATGTAAAATAGAAAGAAGGTGTGAAGTGAATATTATGCATCAACATATCCTGACATCCTGGTCCTGGGCATGAGAATCTGTAATATGTAATACTGCATATTGTGCTGACTGGTTCTCACTCTTCATCCAGGTTTGCTTGAAGGAGAACGCAGAGAAGTGAAGGACATTCAGAGGAAGGGACAAACAATGATAGAAGAATCAAAAAAACTGAGTGTTCAGCTGTATAAGAACAAGCAGCTGGGGCAGACGCTGGAGCAGGACAACGCTCTGATGCAGACAGACTTCATCAAAAAAGTCAAGGCACTGTCTCATCATATTCAGTCCATATGAATTTGTGGTTTTAACGTAGATTCTACTTGGTTAGTAACGATGACTTGTTCTTTATCATGTTTTCAGGAGGAAGAGCTGGAGTCCATCAAGATCCAGACGAAACTGGAAAAGACTGCAGAGGAAAAAGAGAGACTTTTCAATTGTCTAGTTGAAGTAGAGTTAGTATCATCTCAGTTTTACACACAATCCGGACTAGCGGTAGTTTTGCCTAATGGTTAGCGTTAAAGTTTGCTCTTTTAACTGAAACTATGCCATCCATTGTTGATGGCAGTCGGCAGATCATGTTGTGGGAGAAGAAGATTCAGATTCTTAAAGAGACGTACGCCGTGGTGCATGGGGCGGAAGAGCAGGCAGACATTCAGAACATGATGAAGGAGATACACCGTATGGAGGTACACGTGATTGGTTATTTTATTTTGCTCGTCACATCAACACATACAGTTCAAACGATCATATAATCCAGAACGATAAATCACAAGCTAAAAGGGAACAGGCAGAAGCAGTGCTCATTTTAGCCTATTCTATTCTACACCTGTGATTTAACCTGAGCCATTACTTACCTGTTCTGTGTGCTCAGTTGCGCCTGGCCCAGTTGATGAAAGAGCGGGAGCGACTTCTGAGAGAGAGCGAGGCCATGGTGGCGAGGCGTGAGAGCATATGTTCACGCAGGGAGTCCATGCTCCGCAGTTCACCAAACACACAGGCCACAAAGGGCGAGCTGCAGCGAACCAACCAGGCCCTTCAGCGCAAAATCACTGCCACACACAAGGTAACTTACTGTGTACTATATCTTAGAATGATGAGGTTCTGTCTGCGTTCGAAGTAGTTCTGAGATGTTTAGGTTTAAAGTTTTGACCACGCATATACAATCATGGAAATGGGTAATGTGTTTTTGCTCATGAAAACCAAAAAGAGCAAGAATATGACTTCCAACAAAAAGATCAGATAGAACCTTATAATTCTAAGGGGACAATGTGTATGTCAACTTCACATTTAACTTTAAAGTATATTTACTGAAAGAAGACTGATTTTTTATTTGCTGTGATGGTGTGTCTAAAGCAAGTGGCAGAGTGTGAGCGGGAGGTCAGGGAGCTGCAGGAGAGCCAGGTGACTGTGGGCAGCCAGATCTCGCAGCAGAAGGAGCTGCTCGTGGACCTTTGTGCAAACAACTTGTCCCTGGACCAGGAAATTGTCAGCGTTCAGGAAACTAAAGAAAGAGTAAGAATTATGTTACGTAATATGTTTGTAAAGATAATGGGCCTCATTCATGAAACAAACTTACGCAGAAATGTGTTCTTAAAGCCGACTTAAGAACATTTTTGGCATTCACAAAATTTGTTCTTAGCTGAAAGAGTTCTTCTGGAAGAACAAATCTTAAGAACAGTCAGGAGGACTCTTACACACAGAAAATCTGCAGTTTTAGAATATTATCACAGTCAAAATGGATCCAAAAATTCTAAGTCTTACACAGCATGAGTAACATTTTTCTAAAAATTACTTCATTCAAAAATATATTTTTTGAGAGAATGAAAGTGATGAGAGGTGGTACAGAGCACAGACAGTTAGGCCCCATCCACACGAAGACGAAGCGCGTATAATTTCAAAAACGTTCTCTGTAAACATGGAGCCCGTTCAGTAAATGTGTGCATCCACATGGATCTACTCATTTGTGTGGAAACGCTGTAGTACAGCTGCCAGGCCTGTGTGTGGCGCTGTGACACCACTGTAGGACGCCTCCCAAAGCAGAACAACACTGTAGATGGCACATGCGCAGTAGACTGTAAACAGACCCATCATGGTGAAATGAAACTATCCCTGTGGATTTATTTTTTATTTACAGAAGAAACAAAGAGGAGGATTTATGTTTTAGATTTAAAGGACGAGAGCAGAAATACTGTCAGTGAACGGACTCTCTGTCAGGACAAAAACACAGACAGAATCGAGGATATTTCTTTGGGGCTTTTCTCCGTGTGTCAGCTGTGCCTCTCGGTGAAGCAGAGGAGAAGGATCACGGTCAGAACAGCGCTGGATTGGGTTGATAAAGCCATTAAAAGGTCAGTAGATTATGCAAAACATACACAACACTGGCGCTGTGATGTCATCGTTTTAGGAAAGCTGTAACAACGGAGCCGCGAAAACAGCAGGTTTCAAACTTTATCGTTTACACTCCCCCAAAATACCGGCTTCGTGTGGATGATAGGCCGGTTTAATATAATACTTTTGCGTTTAGGCCCTCTTTGTCTTCGTGTGGACGGGGCCTTAGTCAGACTTTCACAGCTGAGGGCTGCAGCTCGTTAGTTGCTGCTCTGAGTCACACCTGTTGTAATCAGAGGAGAGACTTTAGACAAAATACAGGAGGCTATTTACAAAAAGAGTAACAGTATTTAAAAAATAGTAGCATACAAATATTAAATACTTCAAAAAGCTACTCACGTGTATTCGAGTATCTGTAAATGAGTACTGCCTCATGCTCTTGTCATGCCCATATATGGAGGTTTAGAGGGCGTGTCTTTGTATTTCCATCACAGTCACGGTCATGAATTTGGAGCATCTCTCTTTAAGAAGAGTTTTGTCTTCTTAAGAACACTTTGTGAATCAGACCTAAGTTTCTGAAGTTGTTCTTCAGAAAATATTCATGAATGAGCCCCATTCATCTTATTCTGCTTTTCTTAAATATAATGATCTTGTTTGTAGTTGTACGTGAGCAGTCAATTTTTACTTCTATGACACACACAGGAGGTGGGCAATATATCATCTACAAGATAATATTGGAAGATGTTTAATTTTATAATATATATTCAATGTGAAGAAATCACCAAAACGTTACCCAAAAAAACGAAATACTTGATGTGTAATCTCTCAAAAACATTGTTTTGTGGTTTATTCAAACCTATTGTTTTTTTATGTCACACTGATGTTTGCCAGACCATTTTTGCATATTTTGACGGTTTGCAAAAAATATCACTTGATTATTGTCCCATGTCCTTTTACCATGACCTTATAAATGCTTATAAGCCGATTACTAATACTTAACAGACATCCCTTAATATAAAGCATTACTCATTTTTCTTCCCCTAACAGATATCAAATATCTTAAAAAAGACAAGTAAACCTATTCTTTCATTTTGGATTTCCCATGAATTTCCTCTCTATAATCATCACGATGCTGTCTGTCCCTTGCACCTTTAGTAAACCTTACTTTGCTTCCTGCTTGTGTGCAGAACTTGTCCCGGCTGGTAGTTCTTCAGAACAGGGCCAAGAAGCTTCGGAGCGTGGTGGACAACAGCTACAAACCCTTGTCCAACGCGGAGTCCATCGACGCAGCCTTACAGAGAGAGCTGGATCGAGCGCACACCACCAGCACCATCCTGCACCGAGTGTGTCAGGACTTCCCCGAACACCAGGGGGCGCTGCGGAAGGTGACTAAGGCTCTGGATGATTTTGTAGAGGAGAACATGAACTAGTGGTGTCCTGAGAGAAAAAGATGGTCTGGATTGTGAGCGCTGGACCAGACGTGAACCAAATAATATCAAATGTTTCGATTACACTTTTGAGAAGAACTGCGATGGCATTTGTTTGTGTGAAATTTGTGTTTGGAATAAAGCTTAAGCAAAATCAACAGTCACATCCTACTTCATTAAGGATATTTAGATTTTAGATGAGTAGCTTTGGGTGGACATTAGAACATAATCTTTTGTTAGGATTGATCATATGAGATAAGAATTGAAACCTTTGCAACATATTTTGTTGAAATGATTGTTGGATATTGATTGATGATGCTCTATACAACCTCAACCTCATAATAACCTAATAATCCTGCCATGTTCAGCACCTTACACAGTTTGCAGCCTTGACCAAACAAGGATTCAGCACAGGTATAAAATTGTAGATGTTAAATCAATTTAGTTAATTTTCACTGATAGCCAATATGCCCTGTATCTAAAAGGTTTTGCACTCTTGAATGGAATTGTTTATTTATTGTTTTTTGCGCCTCATGCATACTACTTTAAAGTTGCTTCGGGGCTGGTTGGCGCGGCTGCACTATGTTGTGGAACCAGCTTCTGACAAATACTTCTGAACAACACTTGAGGCGACCTGACCTGATCTCTGTTATAAAACACGTAGTTTACATTAGTCATTACTACTCCGCCCATGTTTTTGAATCAAAGTATTTTGAAATTTAACTTCCTGGATAGGTTCTACATGTTGGTGTGAAATGTATTTTTTCCTTATTTAGTATACAGTACTGTAAACTCAGACATTTGTCAATATAATACTATGCATCTAAATATAAAGCATTTTTATCAATTTCATGAAGTTGCAGGCAAGTTTTCTAGCATTCCTGTGACTGTGACCCTGAAGAGTGACCCTGTGAAACGTGTTTATGATTGGGATGTTGGCAATGTGTTCGGAAATGTAAGAATGGGCTTGGACCGTAACTAACTATTTAATTTACTCACTCCCTCTTTCATGGTTTGTAATTTAAAAAAAAATCTGGTCCCTTCAATTATGGGTTCGATTGATGATGTTAAAGCCTGAAATGGAGTTTAGGGGCCGATATTACTTCATAGGCAATTCACTGCTCACAAATTAAAACTGATCATGTAAGCTATTGAGGGAAAATAATTTCATTGAGTTAACGCGCACCGTAAAAAGACGGCATGGATCTTTAATGCCAGTGTTTGATTCATATGGACAGGTCCAGTAATTACAGCTATTAACCATTAAATAGATCATAGCATCTGTATTTTGAAAATTGGGAAACGACAGTTCAGTTGTGTTCATCCACAGATCTAAATAGATCTACAGTTTGAATCCAAGTGCCTCTGCTGCCCCCTATTGTGTACATGTATGTTTCCATAGCATATGTAGATTTAATAATAATAATGGCTTACACTTTTTTTTTTTGCGCTTTTCAAGGCTGATTATCAAGTTTCTCAAAGCGCTACACTGTCTGTAGACATTAATCATTCACTCCATACTCTCTCCACTCTGCACCATCCTCTCTGAGCACCACCAACCATTCACTCTCATTCATTCTGATCTATTGTACATGTTTTTAGTGGTAGGGGAGACCGGAGCACCCAGAGGAAACCTATGCAGACACGGGGAGAACATGCAAACTCCACACAGAAATTAAAAGTGTTTGAGAGTAATGCAAATGTCTGTGTATTATTTATTTGGTAAAAGTGACCATTTGCATTGTTGAATGTTTGAAGATAATTGCTCCTGTAACAAGAGGTGAGTTTACACACAATAAACAAACTTAGTCAAGTTTGACGTCATTAAAAGTGGCCAAATAGATTCATGAAAAGAGAACATGTAATTAAATAATTCAATAACAATGTGATGTAGTTTACCAGGTCCAATGGGAAAGCACCTGCTGCCGGCGATCCTCATCCATTGTATTGAATAATATGAAAATGATAAGGCTGCTGTTCAGACTCTGGTCTCAGGTAAACAAAATGTATCACTCAAATGGAATCTGTACTTTCCTTTATCCTTTATATTGGCACTGTTGCCACCGCCTAATTAATATCTCCTTTCTGTTTTAAGTTTTGATCATTTTAATTATAAGGTTCTGTGTTATGTAACTACTACAGTGACATCATCAAAATATGACTAAACTTAAAGGTAACCTGGAAATGATGGTAATTAAATGGAAGCCAGCAACACCCCTCATCTATTTCCTTGAAGTTCAATCCTATCCCAATTTTAGGAAAGACATTGCAAGAAAAACTTTTTTCTTTTTCAGGTTTTGGGCCAGTTTGTTCTCTTAACATAAACCTTTACCTAGAAACAAATGAATGACCAAATCTTTACAATAAGGAACGTAATTATTCCACGGAGTCGACGTTTCTCCAGAACTACTATATAGGAAATTGTAACTTCAGTTCAATTCCATTTTAGTAGCTCCTACAGACTCCAAACTTTCCAGCAGAGGTGGAAGAAGTACTCAATATTCTTACTTAAGTAAAAATGCAGATACAGGATCAAAAATGTTATGTGTTAAGTAAAAGTAAAAAACTATCCACTGTAAAATCTACTTCATAAGTAAAAAATGAAAGTATTGTTTAAGAATTTAATATGGCATTCTAAACCAGGACTAAATCAGGACAAAACCAGGTTTAAACTAGGACTGTTCATCACAGAGACGTCACTTGGAAAATAAATATTTTACTTTTAACCCAAATTTAAAAAGTAGTGGAGTAGAAAGTACAGATACAGGCTCTGAAATCTAGTGAAGTAAAAGTAAAAAGTATTCATCATAAAATGAACTTAAGTAAAGTAAAAGTACCTATAATTTGTACTTTTTACTTGTACTTTTACTTTTTACTTTGTTGCTT
>OMNZ01110477.1:0-24282 GCA_900303255.1 Lesueurigobius sanzi
TGATTGCAACCGAGGGGCCAGGACCTTCAACAGGGGTCTCCAAAACGTTACAGAGATTCTCCAGAGCTTGTAATAAAAGAGGTTGATATAAAACTAAAGAAGGGAGTATTAATTAATGGAAAAGGCCTATACTTTTTTATTGACATTTTTTTTACAAACAACAAAAGAGGAAGCCATTAAATTAAATTGGAAGTTGTGATCCAAACTCATTCTTAACTTTTCTAGTTAAGAATGAGAATAAAAAGAATCTTTTTACCTTTCCTTTGGAAGCATGGTTCACAACATTCAGGGTTACTTTTCAGAAAGAAAAAGGCCTTTAGGGTTGCAAGATAATGAAAAAACGTATGATATGGGCATTCAATATTGCGATAACGATATTATTGCCATACTTGGATAAACCGTTCCATTCAATTCAGACACATGTGATGTCTTTTTCAGCAAATTGTGTCAAAAGAAGAATCCAGAAACACTAAATCAGAACCAAACCAAGGCCAAAACATTTACTAAATTAGGAAAGTTAAAAACTAAAACTGAACTTCTGCACATTTACAAGTTCAGAAGTTCAACGTGCATGTTTGGTTAGTGGAGAGTGTTGGCAAAAAATGTAAAAATCTCAAGTCGGATGAAAGACTTAAATGAATTTGGGATATTTTGTGGCTTCTTGCGAT
This sequence comes from Lesueurigobius sanzi, assembly GCA_900303255.1. Classification (NCBI taxonomy): domain Eukaryota; kingdom Metazoa; phylum Chordata; class Actinopteri; order Gobiiformes; family Gobiidae; genus Lesueurigobius; species Lesueurigobius sanzi. Next base: position 669 of record OMNZ01110477.1, read on the forward strand.
ATGGACAAAACAAATTTACTTCCAGTACGTTAGATGGCCTTTAAAAGATTGCAATTTGTGTTAAAATACAGTCATTAGTGAAGTTTGGAAAGGATATTGGGGTCGCTGATGTATTCACTGGTCAAACAGGGGTCACTGAGAACTAAAACCCTTGATAACCACAGCCCTAATCAATACACAATCAATATAATCAATACAGGCCATTGCCCGTAAACTGGGAGAACACCACCACCATCATCTCGTTCTAGAACCTGAAAACCAACGATACCAAAAGCACGTGTGCCTTCGTCTTCCTTACCCGGGGCTGGTGTGAGCTGCTGTGCCCACTCGGCATGCCGGTCGGCGCGGGTCCCGTGGCTCCGCGCAGCACTGCCACCCAGATGCAGCGTGGTTCAGGGGAGCTGCAGTCCACCCCCACCGCGTTCTGAAACCTCCAGTCGGACCGGCCCGCGCTCTGGGGGCACGGGAGCATGGCAGCGGGCATGTGTGTGTGTGTGTGTGTCTCAGCTACGCGCCCACCGCACCATGCCTGCTCGCTCGCTCTCTCTGAAACTTCACACAGATCCGCAAAGGTCCTTCATTCAGCGGTCGACCGGTCCTGGTTCCATTCGTTGGGGGGGGGAAACTTTTAATCCCGCGAGTTCCACATCCCGATTTCTCCTCTTCTCCGGTTGAAAGACAAGACAGCGAATGAGCGGGAATGAGGTAGTCCTTCAAAGGGGGTTGGTAAAGTCCAGATGCATGACCAGATGGAGCAGGAGCTAGGTCTAGTTTCACTCTAGACACACACACTCACTGTAAAACAATTGACATCTCCTGTCCTCGTGGGCTGGTGTCCGGTGATGTTCTGCCTTACAAAGCTGCGGAGTCCACCCCCCAAAAAAACACGCGGCTGTGGGTTGGCTGTCCTCTCACTCTGGCCCTCCTCCTCCTCCTCTTCTGTCCTGTCCCTCTACCTAAATCTGGCCATCTCTCTTTTCCCAAAAATGTAGCTCGATCACACTTGGCAAGCGTCCCTATATCTGACAGGCCAATTCAGTTTGGGACGTGGAAGAAATAAGCCAGAAGTAGTCTCTCAAAAGTGTACAAAATAAAGTTTTCTTACGGTCCAAATGGTGGCATCTCTCTCATGAGACATACCCCTGCAAAGGCACTGCTTGTAGCATCTTGCAGTGTTAAAATCAGGGTGTCCAGATGTGAGGATCTTCTAATTCAGTTGCTCTTTTCAAAGGCACCGCAAAACCAAAACTTCCCACAAAAAGAATGTCTCCTTTCAGTAGATGAAGTCAGTCTCTTTAGTCCATATCCCTAAAAGTCCACAAAAGGGATGTTGCTCTGTCTTTCTCTCCACCGCTCTCTCTCTCATAGGAGTTGTTAAAAAGGGCTAAATCAGTCTTGCTCGCGGCCATGTAAAGAGCGTAGGTCTGCTGGCTCCACTTGTGCGTCTGTGTTTGAGCCGCGCAAACACACGAGTGACAAAGCTGTAATCCTCCCGCCGCTAAACTCCACAAAGGCTGGCCCTGCCTACGCTCGCCTGCCCCTCCAAACAAAACCGCGAGAGAAAGGAGAAAGAGGCCAATTTCGAGCACAAAAGGACAGGAAATATGACTTGTTAATGCACATATACTGCTAATAGTATATGTTACTACAACTACACAAGGACATGTGTCAGTTACAGCCAAAAAAAGTCCTACTATTGCCCCTGCTAACCCCAAATATAAACTTTCAGATACTATTTTTTTGTTTGTTTAGTTAGTTTTTGTTACTAATTTGTGGACAAAATGAACGCAAACAAAGGTAAAATCATGGTTAAACTGACCTCGAGTCTTAATAAGAAAAAGAAAACATCTTAAAGAGCAAAAATCTTATTCCATTGACAGATTTCTTTACTTGGCAAGACAGAATTACTCAAATTAAGGTTAAATATTCTTAAATCCTGAAAAGACACCACTTTTTGCTCTGTAAGGCTCGCTATTGTAACCTGAAAAGATCTCAATCTCCGGGTTGAAAAGTAGACATGACAAGAATGGCTCAGTTCTGTAAACAAGGCCAGTTGGTGTCACCGTGACCTGTTTCAGGGCTCCAAGCTCTCCCTCCTTTAGCCGACTACAGTTCACAGGACCCACCCAAACACGCAGCACAGTGACACCTAGACACCAGGGCACTAAATCAAGTCAGAACAGCGAATCACTCATGCTTCTCTCAACAAACAAACCAGGCACCCAGACTATATTATGTGAAAAGGGCAGTCAGGAGGCTTCATAAGTTTCTTGAGAGTGTTGTGCATTACTGGCATAAATATTAGGAGGGGGGATGTATTGCAAGTTTTCGGTCATCAAATGAAGGGATTTTATATGTAAAAATGGTAGAAATGGCATATTTTTGGTGCAGAATGGTTTCCTTTTGTTGATATATTAGCTGCAAAGATGTTTTCACATGGTATTTTGAATATCTTGTTTAGTTTTTAAATAAGCTGGACGTTCAAAGGAATCTACGGATTAAATACTGAAAAAACCTTCAAAATATTGTAGAATGCAAGACTGGAAAGTTTGGTGTCAGACTTTATTATACTGTATATCCATTTGCACTGCCAACTCTGACACAGTATTTCATATACATCCTGTTCAATTTCCGTTTGTGTTTTTTGGCTATTCTTTTTCTCTTGTTACTCAGAGGTTATTTTATTTCATTCATTGTACATAAGAGATGTTAATACAGTTCATTGACAGATGCCAAGAGACATTATCATAATTATCGGTTTGCAAACTTGTTTTCTTCTTTGATGGCACATTTCCTGACTGTTTGCACCCCGCTGTGTCATCTTATCTTAGGAGCTGTTGCGACAAGTACATTTCTCAATAAAGTATAATCTCATCTTGTCTTAAAGTTGTCACCACTATGTGAGAAATATGTATTTTGAGAAAATGGTCACTGATATCACAATTCCCCATATAGAGTAGTTATGGAGAAACCTTGAGTCAGTGCAATTATTACAATCCTTATTGTAAAGATTAGGTCATTTACTTCTTTCCAGTCGATGGTTACTGTGTTAACAGAGCAAACTGGCCCAAAACCTGACAATTTAGCAAGCAGAACTTTTGGTATTACTGTTATGACAATTTCTATGACAAAGAAGGAAATTGTTTAATTTGCTATTTCACTTTCTAAATAAATTTAGATTTTTATAGTAACTACTGTATCGCTACAGTACTGTGCGTATAAATATCAAACAAAAACTGGTATACCATTGAAAGTGTATTGAATTGTCATCTTAATTGAGGCTTTAAACATTATTTTGCGTACCTTACCATGGATAAAGTATATTGTGTTTTAAAAGACGAAAAAATGTCTTGATGAATGAAAAGACAGTAAGGAGTGAGAGACTGGGCTGGTCAGGATTTGAAACAGCCAGGAGCACCCTCTGCAGGCAGTCGTGGGAATGACAAGCCATAAAACAGTGAAAACAGGCTTTCACTCTCAGCCAACGCCGTGCTAGTAAATCTCTGGTGCCGAGATGTACACACTTTTGGCGAAGAACTGCTCAGAAGGAGTCTAGTGATGGATTACGGGCTTTAAAAATGTGCATTGTTCCCTCCATGACACAATAAAATAAGCTCTGCGGGTGTAGAAGAAAAAACAACCAAAAAACTGCGTGAAAGAGCGAAAATACTACTTCAGGTGTGTTTTTGATGAAGCACTTTACCCAAATAAAATTCTAAATGTTTCAAAAAGTGGTAGCACAAATGATATTTAAACACAGACGTGATTGTTTTATCAACTTTCACCAGGTAGAGCAGTAAGACAGGTTTATGGACCTAAGCCCTGATAAATAATGATCTGATATGTGAATTTCTAGTTTGGAGATTCTTTTCTTTGGCATTGATTTTGTCCATTATAGATCATACGCTATTACAGATTTTACATTGGTGTGAACCCAAGCTGTTGGCCCCGAGTCTTTCATAATATCAAAAGTTCCCAAAGACAACATCAACACAGGCATCAGGACAGACAGACAATGACAAGCCTGACAAGTTTCACCTGTGACACACAAGTGCAGCGTGTCCCGACTCGATTTGGGAAGGAGACGGTGCCTGGCCTCTGGATATTTGGGAACTCAATCACAGACAAGAAAGACCTCAGGCCAGAACACTTTATACCCAAGTAAAAGCCTTAAAATGATGTAAGGAAAAACTACGGGCGCAAAGCCAGAAGTGACAATATGGGTTTTATGCGTTTGAGCTTACATCGGTGCGCATTTAGGTGACACAGCATTGATTTAGCCAAAGAATATAAGCTATATTACCTTTACAACTGTGGGAAAAATGTTAGTGGCTGTAGGTACTTCTGTCATTCATTTTATTATCATTCATTTATGCTCAACAAACAACTTTACTACCGGTTTAGAACTACCGTACTTTAGACATGGCAAAGTCCTATATTATATAGACTAAGACATTTAGTCTAAATTTCAATTTATTTGTATCAATGATTATCCATCAAAAGGTAACCACCTGGTGTTGTACCACAGGACATTTCATATCAATAAGATTTGAAACAAGGTTTCTTTGGTTGGTTTAGATCTAGTGGTGGAACCCGGAAAGCCAAATCATTTGTATGGCCGTACTTTTTGTGAAAAGTTTGATCATTTTGTGTATATCCCAACTATGAGAGAAGAAGTATTGAACAGTTGGCTTTGGATACAAGTTGCGAGGCTAAAATTCAACCAAAATATCACCTGATGGTTTTGAAATACATGTGACAAAGTAGTAGAATGTGTTTTGCCATAAGACGCACAGTTGGCTCCTAAAGCGATCAAGCCGGTCTGATGTACGGATGTAAAAACCCCAGTGGCAATGACAGACTGGTTTATTTGCTTTCAGGCGAGAAACCTAAATGAGGTAGCAGTTTAACAGAGAAATATGTAGGTGTGTAGAGGTATTTTAATGAACTATGGTTTCAAGTTCGCAGACATACCATACAGCATTTTTCTGTGGCTAAGAGATATTGTGTTTTGTACTTTTTTTTATCCACTAACAATGTACAGTACCAAAATTATGACTTTACCACAACAACAACAACAAAGCTTTTCTTGGTGGAAGACGTGTTTTCAAAGTAAAGAAAAGGTCTATGAATGGCATGAAGTTGGAATTCAAAACAGTGAGATGTGAGCAAGAATGTAAACTACTGTATGATGCAAATTGTTAAATTAAATTAAAAAAGGGGGAGAGATTCCATGTTTAGCTTGTTTTTTTAATGGTTAAAAAGATACAATATTCAGCAAAAAGAGATTATTATGGATATTTTACTGTAGATGAAGAAGGCTTGGAAGCACTTTTCCACCATTTGTCTCAAAAGCTTACACTGATTCATGAAGTAATTTTATGATATACAGTTTATGTAAACTTATACATTTCATAGAATATGAATGATAACACAAATACCTTTATTTCACTCATGATAAGTGGTTGCATGAAGCCATTTATTGTCTAAAAAACTGTTTATTTACAATTTAGAAACGAGAAACTATCCAAATGTCCCTGATCAAAAGTTTATGTACATATTGTGCATCTTGAAACAGACATACATTGTCAGAGAGTCCTGTATTTCAGCTGAAGTGAGTTTTTCTTTGCTCCTGAACAATTTTCCTGGCAGTTGTTGAAGGTCATGTAAACGTTAGATCAGGGACATTTGAGTAGTTTCTGTTTCATTATGATTTCAAAACAGTAAACTCAGTTCTTTGACAATAAATGGCTTCGCACAACCACTAACAATGAGTGGAAAAAAAATATTTGTGTGTTATCATTCCTATTCTATGAAAAATGGCCAAAAGATTAAAAGGGTATGTAAACTTTTGAGCACAACTGTATCTATCCTTTAGAAAGGGCAACTTGGTTAGCACTTAAAATTCTTTCTTCTGTGGGTTGTTCAATTTTATTCAATTTGAAAAGCTGGCAGATCAAGGCAGGGCAAGCAAAGCATCTTAAAAATTCCCTGAACCGATTTATGACCATGACTCTAGCCTGCCACATTTGCAAATCCGATTCCAAATCAATCATAGGCCAATGGTTCACAGACATTTCCCATCAAGAGCCTCAGCATAAAATATTTCAACTTCCAAGTACCACCAGGTCAGCGAGTTGAAAAGGGTCTAACATGCGCGTACCACAGCTCCAGTCCGCAGTCGATCTATTTGGTGTTTATGCAGGAATCCTGAAGCGAAACTGAATACCTTTTTAAGACCTTTTAAAGACCCTGCTTCTACAAAATGGTCCCCAGTCCATCGTTGTCCTCTGCTGACCCTCTTCACTGCAGCCTGTAGTTATTGTGTCTACACTGGCTTGTTTGTGCTTCTGCAACTAAAATCACTCAACATTCTCTCTCCCCTCCATTTCCTGTCCATTTCCTGACATCTTCCCATTTCGCTGGCTCCACGCAGCAGCGGCCGGGCCTCCTATGAGTCCCGCCTGCGTTTTCCCCCAATGGAAAAAAAAAAAAAAACTTCTCGGGGTCTGCCTCTCTGCGTGCGCTCCTGTGTTAATCTTTTGGAAAGTTGCCATGTTATGAGTATGGAGGGGATTAAAACATATCACAGAGCTAATCGGCCCCTCGGAGCTGGCCACGCCTTCCGCCTTTTCCAGCTGAGGTGTTTGTTATCGTGTGTGTCCGTGGGGTGGAGGGGGGGGTCGCTCCTTGAAGATTAGCAGCACGTGTCGGGCTTTGAAAACCCTTTCTGACAGAGATGACTGGGAATGTTATGTAACTCCAACCATCAGTGTTATACTGCAATGGCCAATACAAAAAAATGGTAACTTGATGTTCATTAGGTTGTGTTCACGTTACAGACTTCCATTTCAGTTGGAGCAGGAGCCAATACAACTCTATGGCTTATCATCATTTGATAGTGACTGGATTCGCAAACCTGCCATATTCTTCTTATGGCTCAAAGTCTTTTCTGCTGGTCAACATCACACACGTCTTTGAATATTCTCACCACTTTTGGACACCTTTATGAGAAAATATTTAGACCTTAGTTTCATATGCGCTGACAGGGAAGACATTGAACTTCAGCTGCAAAAATCATCGCACTTAGCAATATTTAGTACCTCAAAAGTTTGGAAACACGTATCATGTACTGGCTTTTTCCTTTATTTTCAACACTATTTTCAACATATCCTCATTGAAGGCATTGTTTGAACTATGACACATGGAATTATGTAGGAAAGGAAAAAGGATGAATTCACTCAGAATATGTTTTATTGTTTTCAATTCATCAAAATTGGCTCCCTTTATTCTTGGCCTTGGTCCTTCATACCCACCGCTATCAGACTGTACAATTCTACTGTATAGCTCTATGTGCAATAACAATGTTTCAAGTGTCTAACATGTGCAATAACCTCAGTGTTTACGAACCCTGCAATGTCACTTATTAGTTATCTTATCTTATTTTTTATGTTTTTTTTTTACCCAGTGTACATAAGAGAGGCCTTTATACAGTTTATACCGTTTTATTTCATTGATGAATGCTAAAAGACACTTATTTTATTGTTATCATTATTGGCCTTTTTTAAAGTTAGCTTTTTATCCTATTCCAGTATTATTACCACTGTTTGCGAACCTTTTTTATTCCTGATGGCACATTTCCAGACTTTTTGCACCCCCCTGTGTGATCCTGTCCTAAGAGCTGTTGTAAAAGGTAAATTTCTCCATCGTGAGATCAATCACACTTCGCCCAATGCGTATGTGAGTGGCTGGTGGTGGTCGGACGGACCGTTGGCGCAGAAGTGAGCAGCCTCAGCCTTTCAGCGAGAATCTAAGCAAATAGTCTTGAAATAAAAGAGAAAACAATACTTTTGACTGGTACTGTATCCTGAAAACCTGAATACAATTTAAAAAAGTCAACTAAAGAGCACTAAGCCACATCACTTTGGCAGTCAGAGAGCGGCTTGTATAAACCAAAGATTACGCACGAAATTACATAACCCACTCGCATTTCTAAGCCGAGTACATCTGGTATTTTCTCAGAAGCCCAATCAAAAGTCATTTGTATCTGAAGGCTACGTTTTGTTTACACAGTTACTCGGCCGATAAGAGCCCTGAGCCCGTGGGAGGCGCTCTCTCTTGGCCCCTCGCAGGTGAAGGGTTCTGAGGCGTCTGGAGCCTGTTCAGACCTGCGCGCCTCCAGTCCCGGGACGGCGCTGACGGTCGGGGAGAGCTGTTATTGTTAGCGCTCTCTTCATGTGCGACTCTGTGTGTCCTCCGTGTAAACTGTAACTCAATGCCCCTTCTTTCACGCTCGTCCTTGTCTCGCCGTCAAAACCCCGCAGTGCTTTTTTTCCTTCTTTTTTTTTTTTTGAGAGGAGGACAGAAAGGCAAACACAAGGAGCTTTTGTTGCAGAGCGCGGGCCACTCCTCCCTCTTTGATGAAAAATGAAAAGTTAAACGTATAGCGCCGCGGGAATTCAATATAGCTTTCATATTGTGCAATTGCCGTACAGTATTTTTGGCCTTGTGGCATGCTGTGTATGGAAAAATTAAGGGTTCGACACCAGATTTGGTACTAATAGCGGAATAAAATGTGTTTCGCCCATCAGTTTATTGTAAAAGCTGATATTTGTAGCAAATTAATAGTAGTTTACCACCACCAAGGATGGAGTAAGTGAATAATGCAATGAAAGGATCTTTAGGTGCCCTAATAGAGGCTGGGTCCCAATTTTTCACATAAAAAAAGAAAAAAACAAACAAAGAAATCAAGTACAATTTGTTTTTATGTTGCAAATGGTAAATGATCTAAATTTCTATACGTAGTGCTTTTCGCCCTATATTACACACTCAAAATGCATATTTGTATATTTGGTTGGGATTCATGCATGTAAACACGCCATGCCGGATGGTAGTCTGTGGTCTGATTTCCAACGCTCATTCAACATAGCCTATTGTGCATGTTTTAAGTGGAAGGGGAACCTGCAGCACCGGAGGAAGAGGATCTATAAGAGATTTAAGCTGCTGCTTAAAATGCACATATCAAAAGTCCAGTAGCAATTGTAGCAGTAGAAGTAAAAATTATAGGTTTCTTACTTGGTCATTTTTCCTACACTTCAGTCGATCTAAGACGTGTGGCTTGGAGCGAACAAGATATTCATTGTGACCCTCTGCACCATGATTTTTCAGCCTTATTTAACAATACAACTAAATGAGTCATCCGAGATAAGCTTATTATTATGACATTACTGCTTGTCTGTCGACAGGGCTGGTCCCGTTGGCAGAGGGGGGCGGCAGCGTACCCCCCACCACTCTCCGTCCCGGGACTTTATGGAGCAGCCTAATTACACAGACCCGTGTATTTTTACCCAGCTGTGACTCAGTGGGACATGTGGCATTCGCAGCGCAAGGAGTCTGTGCCGCTCGCTCCATAAACTATTTAAACTGAGGGTGAAGTGAAGTGTGCGCGCGCCTCCCCAAACCCAGACAGTTATTTTTAGGCGCAAAAATGTCGTTGAAAGGCTGAATTTCAAAGTTACGGTGTTGTTTTAGATGGCACACTGGAAACTTGGCTGGTATGTGTTTGGGAAATACTGAAAGGAAATGACAAAGGACAAATTTGGACGCACAATGTAGCTATTTAGGTAATAATGTATTTGTCAACAGAAAACATAATCAATGACACTTTCAACACATTTAATAGTCGCTCACTGCCTTCGTCCAAGGCTACACTGTTGCAGTTCATTAGTGTTAATAATTTATAATAATTTGTACTTTTTAAGTTGTTTAAAGCAGTGGGGGTACGGGCCCCGCTGGTGGTCCACAAAAGAATTTCAGGGGAGCTTCCATCATTCACTTTAATAGTTTAATATGTAAATGCCTAATGAAAAACTTGATATTTTCATTCTAATTGGTTGAATTTGTATTATTAGGGGCCCCAGGAGGTATACAAATTGATTATGCGCCGTCTTACTTATGTGAACTGCTTTTTGCACATCAGCCCAGTAGAGCGCTGCGATCTGCAGGACAACACCTGCTGGAGGTCCCCAGGACCAAATGCAAGCAGTGGGGTGATCGTTCTTTTTCTGTGGCTGGCCCAAGTCTCTGGAATGCTCTGCCTCTGGAGCTGAGAGCCATCACTGACCTGCTTTTATTTAAAGCTAAATTGAAAACCCACCTGTTTAGGGTCTCATTTACCTCTTAATATGCACATCGGTACTTTATGTTTTATAATGATTGTTGTTGTATTTTCTGTATTTGAAATGTTTGTTTTGTACTGATGGAAAGCACTTTGATTCAGCAGTTGCTGTTGTAAAGCACTATACAAATAAAGGTTGATTGATTGATTGATTAAGGTTAAGGTTAAGGACTTTATTGTCCCCGTAGGGAAATTTGTCCTCTGCATTTGACCCATCCTTTGATGCCGCTGGGGCAATCCGTCAGGAGCAGGGGATTGATCGGGGCCACGACGTACTGGACTTTGATTTGGTTAAAGAATAAGATGAATTGTGACTTCAATTATGACTTGATAGTTGACAATATAGGGCGATATAGGTCTTTAAAATGGGCTAATCTTGTAGTTAGATGTCTACGGACTGAAAAGCATGTGACTTTTGCATTACTTTTGCACATTTTATTCTTCACTCAAATGTTCTTTCTTCTGGACAGGTTTAAAATGCAAACTAAGAATTACAATTACAATAAGCTACATTTTTCCAAAGTTGAAGCCCTGTTGATATCTATGACTGTTGTAAAGCTTGTCTAACTTTGACATGTGGTCTAGCTCGATCGAAACCGGTGTGTAAGCAACAACTAGTGATGTTGAATCAGCTCTTCTGAATGGCTCCTTTAATTTTACAGATTTAACATAAAGACCCTTAACAACAGGAGAGAGCACCGCTCGTATATTCGGTCTCAATTTCATTAATTGTGACTTGCCAAGTAAAAAATAAGCCAGTGGAATCAGTGTTTTTGCACCTAAAAGGAGAAAAAAGGTTTGTATTTTAACCGCAAAAACAGGTAGGTCACAATTACTCAAAATAACATCAAATATTCTTAATTTCTATCATAACTTGGGACAATTGGCATAAAATGGTAGAGCCTGACAGCGATCAGGTACTACTGTATATACGTTTTCTGTCTTCTGTCCTTTCTGTCTTTCTGTCAATGAGCCAGCCTTTTGAACGGCTCTTTGAAATGAAATGAAAGGATCTCAAAGACTTGGCCCCCTGTGCATAAATCCCATCACTAGCAACTACTAGACTGAAAACCTAAGGCCAGCAGATCCCACAAGGCTTCATTCATATCAGAATAAATACATAAATAGCTGCAGCTGTGAATAGATGAGAGAAATCCTCTTAAAAAGCCGCAGCGGGGCGACAAAAGGACATGTTATAAGCAGGTTAATTTGGACAGTGATCTCTTGCAAATCCATAGAAATACAAAAGACCTGCAGACTGGACGCAGTTACAGCGCCACGTCCACTAGAGGGCAGCTTCCACACGGCAGTATCAGAGACAGAGGGCCACGGAGGCAGAGAGAAAAGGGCACGCACTGTTGGAAATAATTACACGTTGATGGCAAAAGTCAATAGAAAGAGCAGTTATGGAGGGCCTAGAGAGGACTCCTGCACCTGTCGCGGTCTGGTCTGTGGAAGCCGGCAGCAGGTGGAGAGATGAAGCGCAGGGGCAAGGTCAGAAGTGTCTAAAATCCAAGGAGCAGCTGGGTGGTCCGACCCCCCCAAAAGCACTTTCACCGCATAATGTCATCCCCCGGGGCCAGTTTTTACACAGACGTTTAGATATAAGGCTGGGAAGTCTTAATATAACTAATGGATGTTAGACAATAAGAACATTAGCTTTAAGATAAGTAGGGGCTATATATAAAGTGTTCATTACATTGATTAAAATGTTTTGTCACAATTTTAGTCAAAGTGATATATTTGGTGACTAAGATGAGACTAAAACTGTAACTAAAATGCCCAGATATTTTCACAAAGACTAAATGATAAGAAAGAACAAACTAACTAATGTGAAATTCAGTGACACCGTTTTGAAGAGCCTCATATCATTTAAATTCATTGCTAAATCAACAAATTTGTGCTTTGTTCATGTGGAGAAGCTTTCTGAAGCAGAGAATATCATTAAATATGTTTGAATATAATAATATAAATGGAAAGTTGGTTATTTCAGATTTAGGGAACATAGTGTGGAAAGAAATTTAGCAAAACCTTGCAATAATATCATGATTGCAATGCACACCGTTTGCAAGTTTTTTAATTACCGTGCAGCCCTACCCTACACAGCGCCACCTCTTCTGGAGTGTGCATTATGAGGCTTATGAATGGGATAAATTTGCTGACAATTCTTACTTTGGAGAAATGTAGTGGTGAAAGAAGTATTTCCTTCTACTTTTTAAAATGAATCAGAATCATTTATTAATGGCCACACAAGAGTTGGTGGAATTTGTTTCCGGTACAGCACATCATACTCACATCTCCTGTGTCAGTTAGTGGAGTAAAAGTGGAGTAAAAGTGATAAGTTCTCAATAAAAAGGCTACTCAAGTTAGAGTGACCACCTGTCCCTCTTTTGGTCGCACTGCACAGTCATTTAGACCTTTGTCCCCCGTCCCACCTATGTAGATAATGTCCCATGTTTTCAGTAAAGCTAGATTTACATAGAGAATGATGAATTATCCACCAAATGTCACTGAAAAGCATTAGTTGTTTCAAGTCGGTGTTAAATCTAGATTTCTTGATCTTTTATGCCTCTTTTATTATACATTCATGAAATAATACAAAAGTATGGTCCAAAGCACATACAACTGTAGGTTATAATGAAATTCTCATAGTTTTTTGTCCATTTTAGACAATTATTTTTACCCAATATGTTGAATATCCCAATTTTATTCCATTCCTCTGCTTATTCTAATGTTTCCAAATCTTTAGAAATGATAAATGCATAGATTTGTTGTATTTAAGGAAATAAAAATGATGTTATAGGGCATTAAAAATATGTAATTTTGCATAAAATGTACAATAGTATGTCGAAACTTTCCAGATTAGAATATTTTATGATGAATTTCTATCTGCATGTGTGATTTTGGGCCAAAATAGCAGATCTTCATGTAATATTAGTTTTAATTTCTCATGTCTGTCCCTCCACGTCCCTCCACGTCACATGACTTGTCCCATTTTCACTACGATTATGCACGGATCCTTCAAAAACTGAAGAACTTAACATTAACAAGTCATTCCCATAATCTTGTAAGATAAAATCACACAAAAACACATCAATGAGCACAAATAACTCTAAACAACTGCTGCATAGATCAGAACAAGCTCTTCACCTGACCATGGACTCCTCTCTCACATTATTCATGCATTCTTCAGCCTCGCTCCAAACTCGGGGTCATGCATTTCACTCACAAATAACTTGACTGTTCCCATAGCGTTTCATTGCAGGCTGTCAAATGTGTTTAGACCAAACACACACACACAAATCTTGGCGTAATCAATCGGGGCTGATAACCAAAGCTGCATTAAGTCACTCTTGGCTAAAAAAAATGCACCGTTTCTTCACTTTACGGTCTTGTTAAAAGCGTAAAAAGTACAAACTGTGCTCCATAAGTTTTCCATCTAAAATCTGACCTACATTTGTTAAGAAGACTCTTTATCAGAATAATTTTAATGAGCTAGCGGACGAAAAAAATAAACAATTCCCAAACATTTTATGAAATTCTGCAATGAATTTGTGGGCATATACACAAAATAATTTTACATTATTTGCAAAATGTGTGGTAATAGCAGTACTAATGGAATATACTATGAACAAAGCAGTTGTGGTAGTAAAGCTAGTAGTAGTCATTATAGTAGTGATTAAGTAACTAAGGCTGGCTTGTATGCATCATGCCATTGCTCACCTTTGCAGAATTGAAATGTAACAAGCTAATTTAAAGTAAAAGAACACGGAAAAATCTGAAATCAGCCATATCCGATCACTGGAAGAGGGAGAAGCACATGATGGGCTGGGACAATGCCAGGGTCATCTGTGTCAAAAGTAACAAGCACCACCGCTGGATCAAAGAAGCCATCGAGGTCAGGAAACGTGCACCAACATCAATGAACCGGGACGACGGAGCATACACCCTTTCTCACACCTGGGACACGCTCCTGGAGAAGGTCCATATAAATCCATATAAGCAGCCATCATTTTTAAGATGTAGAATGTACAGATACTATGGTTTTAAAGCTAAATTTAAGTACAAGTCACCAGAAAAATAAACTACAAGCAGATATACCTGAAAAGTCTACTTTACTTTACACAGTTACTTTACGTAACTACAGTAACCGAGTCCAAGTACATTTGAACATACAGTACATGGCATCATTGTCATATTCATTATTACAATTATAAAACAAATGAGGTTCATGAACTAAACTTCCCAGTAATGTACTTTTTTCCATTTTCATAACAAAACATAAAATGATAAAAAACTTGCAATACATTTTTGTCTCATATTCATGTCAGTAATATACTGCATACAAAATGATAGCACTCAATTTAAAAATTTCCCCTATTCACCTGCAGTGTTTGGCCTGAATACAGTATCATGACATATTGATCAATGTAGCTCAACCCTAAAAGTAACAAGAAGTACTTTCCAATCTTCTAATCCAGGAGTCTCCAACCTTTTTTACCTTGCGAGCTACTTTCGCGAAACAAAGATGGCAGCGAGCTACTTATACTTCAAAGAAACATGTGACTAGGCCTCTAGGACTGACGAGGTGCACATTCAACTCGATAAAAGAGATTTATACTTGGCTCTGTTTGGAGATATTTTGCACAGAACAACAAAAATGCATCTAAAAGGTGACTCATCAGGCGTATGTAGAAACGTTAAAAGTCTTTGGCGAGCTACTTGGAAAGGGCTGGTGGTCCCGAGCTGCTGGTTGGAGATCCCTGTTCTCATCACTTACAGAAAGCAGTAGTTAAATTAGGTAAAATCAATATCCACGAACTTTGGATATGGTTTTGGTGCTGCACTCACTGTGGCATATATCTTTGCGTCCTTGGGCAAGACACTTTACCAGCGTTGCCTTTAATGTCTGCGCAAATAATAGATGAGAAAAGAATGACATTGTCTTTACATTGACCTCGATGGCTCGCTCTACTTGGAAAACACATCATTTTGGACACACGCCGCCTATAATCAGGTCCGCATGTCTCCGAGGAACGATCAAGATGAAAAATTAAACCCTTAAAGCATTATCATGATTTTTCAGTCATCACTTGGGACGCGCGAGTCGCCGAGCCAAGTGCTGTATAAACACCAGCAAACAGGAGGATATAGAGAACGCATTGTGCACGGCAGGGGAGTCCGCAGCAGATGTTGGACACTGGACAACGCCGAGGAGGGGAGTAGGAACGAGGGCAATGTGATAAAATACAGAAACAACAGAAAGAAGTTGAGCCGCGGAGAAGATGAAGAATGAGAAGGAAGATTGAGTTAGCCACGTAAAGGCGTTATTATGTGGCGCAATGTGAGAAGCATTACGTTTGCTCCGTGGGATATAAGAGGAGTACTGTGTCATTGTGGGGAAAAATCTGATGTAGGGCTGCACGATATATCAGGAAAGATATCGTATCGCAATATTAGGTGGTGCAATATTATCGTAAGAAGCTACAATATATCGCAAAATCACATATCGCAGTCTTCCATCTGATTTAAACCAACACATTTTGGGCAAATTCAACCTAAATAGCCCACTTTACAATTGACGTCACGCAGTCAGACAAACAAACACCAGCTGTGCCATATGGCAGATCATACCTGGTGAAAATGAGGGACTGTTTATTGCTAGTTGGATAAGTCAAAACACTGTTGAGAGTCGGGTTAGAACTCCAATGAAATGAGGAGTCAGGGTACTTCGTTGTTCTTTAATGCTTGGCCAAAGTGTGTGCGTTTTTTCTCCATTAAGCAGGCTCCGTAGTGTGTCATCTCTCATCTCTTCCCTGTCCTCAAACATGCTGCTGCCTCTGCTGCGCTGCTGTGGGCTAGGCTCCGCCCCTTAAAGGGCCAGCATGCCAGTCTGTTCTGCAGCTTTTTCCTCACCCGGCTTTGGAAAAGTGATAAAAAATGTCCCCTCCGGCATCCCATCTGGGTATCTAGAGTCCGATAGCACAGCCCCAACAGCAGTGCTTGGTTCCTTCGTGTTGGAACATCTTTAAGAGACAAAACTACAACTTTGTGACTATCGGAACGACTCAGACCCATAGGCACCGCATGCAAAATGCGCACTTGTTTGTCTGAGGAGACTTCCCAGAATGCATTGCGACGTGACGTCACGGTCTATTTTTAGCAACTGTGAAGTACGCTATTAAAATGCATGGGACTTATAAATGTGCAAAAAAGTTCAGTTTTAGTTTTTTCAGTCTAGTTCAATTCCAGTCTAGCTTTAGTCCTGATTTAGTGTATTTTGAAGTCTTGTTTTGACACATAAACAAATTACTTATGATTGCTGTTTAAATTAAATGGTTACCGCATTGAAAGGGTTTCGTAAAGTATCGCAATATTGTTATCAGAATATTGCACATCTGTCCATTTTTCAATATCAAGCAGTTCTAAAATCAGATGGCAACATTGTTATACTTTAGCATGAAAAAAGGAAAATCAAAGCAGAAGTCAGAATTGCCTCGACAGTGCACAAGATACACAGTCAAGCTTCCTATATGAATGATACTTCTTCAAGTAGAAAGAATAAGGAACAGCTTTTGTACTCTTTAGAGCTGTGCAATATGGAAAAAGCTTGCAATATGTGATACAGGTGTGATATTTTACTGAACTATTTCAACCCAGTATGCTCCATTCAATTTAAACACAAATCATAAATTCGTTCATGTTACAGAATTCTTTCCAGGTGGAGGAGGTGCCAATACAACTGTATGGGAGTTGCAATCATAGAATTTTCAGCGATACAGTATATTGTGGTTCTTTGCGATACAGATACCTCATATTCACCCAATACATTGCAATATCAGTAATTTATCACTATATCGTTCAGTCCTACTTTTCTACTTTCTCTGCTGAAGCCTCTTTAAGTGGCGCTTCATGACCAAGAGCTGAATAATACAGCACAGTGACACAGATTTCCCATCAGGCGTGTTTATCAAATTAGTGTCATCTAAACTATGTCGACTAAACACTTTGACCCCGTTTTTCTTTTTCCAGCATTTACAGTTACAGTAAGAGACGCAGCATTTCATAACGCCGTGATATTTTATTTACTGCTGCGAATGAGGAAAGAGAAGCCGAGACGGAGAGGCAGCAAATGAGAAAACCACAACTGAAAACATCCCGGTTAAGTTTCCCAGAGCTCTTAAGTGGAGAGACGCTGCTCGGGTTTAAACTAATAAAAGGGGAGTGGCATCTGGAGGGAACGGCGTTACGGAATCTCATCATCGAGTTTACAAGAAGTGCATGGGTCTGCTGTGAAAATGTCGATAAAAAAAGGGAAACAGCGTTGCATAAGTGAATAACACAACAGTCAGTACAGTTCATCATATGCCCCATAATCTTTGATACAGTGTAGACAGGGATTTGAAGAGGGAGTATTTTGGATTTTCTTGATCTTGATCATTATCTTACACTCTGTCTGTTAGAAAATGCCATATTGATCTAAAAAGGCTAAAACTGATTGGCCCTCACCTGTATTTCAGGCGTTCAACAAGCAAACTCTCCATAAGCCCCTCCTTCCTACCCTACCCATGAATAAATACATGCAAAAATAGATAGATGGTGGTGTTAGTGAAGCTTCAGTCAAATTTTTTGCTGACATTGCTCTTCGATAGATGGAAAAGGGCTTGAAAAGTAAGTATTTGCTGGATACTTAGGGACTCAGGACTCGAGGAGCATTGGGGAACAGGAGCTGCTTTTCCATTTCAAAACCACAATTCCAGTTTAATGTAATCAAAAACAAAACAAAGAAAACATTTGGAAACCTGTGCTTGACATATTTCATATTTTGCATTTTACAAAGTTAGAAGAAAGGGAGAAACCACTTGTACACTAGTCGACTGTTCCTTCCTTCACTTTTCAGTCATTCTCATTCACCTAAAGCCACAGCTGACCTGTGACGGACTGAAACATGGCTGTCCCTACGACTCCAAAACTCTTCTTCCACCTGAGAAACTGCAAAATCAGCATTTTAGACATCTCTTTCAGTGTATTGCTTTGATATAGAGGGAAAAACATAGGCAGTTTTCAGTCACGTTGCCTTTGCTTGAAATATTTACCTAATATTTGCATAAAATGTGATCGGATTTATAGGTCCACAGCGCTCCGTTCACAGACGAGACTGGCGCCGGTGACTTTTTTTTTTAAAGCTTTATGACACTGCCTTTCCATCTAACACACGAGCGAAACAATGGCATTCCAAGCAGCCACTAAAAGTAAATGAATTATAGATAAATGTGTACATATAATACTACTGCAACATTACCAGTTTTCGCTCAGCCTCACTGCGACACGGCTCAACCGTTTCTCAGGATTCTCAAGTTGCACTAAAAGTTATGACAACTGAAATGCTGCTAAATAGGAGCTATGTTAAGTGATACAGCTCAGTTTAGATTGTCATTCGTCCCGAACCAAACCCCGCAACAGTTCAAGTTTCATCTCTGGCGTTTCGCGTAGATGTTTTCTCATCGAGCGAACAAGGATCGTCTGTTTTTCTCTTGAGAAATGCTCTGGGTTCGACGGATGAGACTTTCCACTTGTTTCACGGTTTAAAAGTGTTTTCACAGCTGATTTTGGAGACTGGAGGTGAAATACTGAACACTAAGGACTTCACTACAACTTTATTTTTTTGCAAACAGGGAAAACGCTGGACAATTTTGATCATTCGAAAACTTATGGGTTATGGCACACAAAAGCTAATTCTCAAATCAAACCGGAAGGCACTCATGTAGCTTTCGACGGATGTATTTCACCAATTCTTTTTTGTGTTCTCAGCGAGCGGCTGGGTACCTTTCACATTTTTACAATACCGGTTCATAAACAATACTTTTTTGGCATCTATACTTCATTATTCATTATCTAGATCAGTGGTTCTCAGCTGATGAAGCTTCGGGACTCACCTTCAACGTATTAAGATGAATTGCGACCCCAAAATTATATGAATTTCAACTTTTACTTAAAATAATTTAGTTTAAACTTTAATTTAGTTTGGTCATTTTTATTGTACACATAATATCAGAATGCAGTATTTCTTTGCTAAATCTTCCTGAATTAAGCGCTGATTATAATTCCTATCACTAAAAATCAAAAGAATTATCAATGATAGGGTTTTGGTAAATATTGAAGACACATTTGGGTCCAGAGAATCATAAAAACAGAAAGATAATGTTAATTTATTCTATGAACATTTATTGGAACTGGAACAACCATCAGTCATCAAAACTGAGACTAAAGAAAAAATTTATTTTGTTGTTACCACTTTAAAAAAAATATAACAGTAGTTAACTTTGTTTTGGACGCCAGATCAAGCCCTGTGTGGGCGAATCAAGCAAAACCTGCTGCCTCATCCAAAACAGTTTGCTATATTTGCAAAAATAGTCTAGAAATAAGTTTTAAAAAATCTTGGAATGAGTCAATTTGCCCTTGATTGAGTGACTCATTTCAAGAAATCTGGCATCAAGGCCAGTTTTTTACACTTAAATTAACAGGAAAGATCTCATCGCTCTCGAAATTAGATGAAAAGAAATCTTAATTTACTGAAATAAGATTGTTGTTGTAGTTTTCCTACCCCATTGAGAGATTTCTTCAAATTAGTTACTCAAATCAAGTGTAAATCAATTTATTTCAAGACGATTTGACTCATTTCTAGATCACATTTTGCGGTGCAAGACCAAAATTGACCAAAGCTTAACTAAACCAATCCAGTTTGCAAACAACAGGCAGCTGACATTCACTTCAAACTTTATTTGCTTGCACTGATGGGGGAAAGAGCGAAGAGAACTATTGACAAATCAATGAAAGGCTGGATTTGAAAAAGACTAGTTTCTTTACTTCCTCAACGCTTGTAACACTCATTTTCATTTCCTAAAACATCTATGCCTGCCACTGGATCATCTCATTGCCCTTAGAAGTAGAAAATAAATCTAAATGTACTTGAAATTAGACACCTTTTCCTATTTTAAGCACAAAAACACTTACTGCCAATAACTGTACATACCTACACAATGTATATGTATTTCAAAAAGATTCAACCTATATTTATTGATCAGTTTTTGCTTTTCTCCAACCAAAGTGACCAAAAAAAAAACATCTTTATCCCTAGTTCCCCTCTGTCTGAGTGTCAGAGGGAGGTACCAAAGCCCCAGCTGGACTCTCTCTCTCACGTTTTTGCACGCGTCTCCTTCTCTAATGTAAGTCTACACAGATACAGTGAGGCCCATGGAGTGACGCCATCTGGCAAAGAGCTGTTCCCCCCTTTTTCTGCACTGTACAACCCCCCCATACGTTTTTTTTTTTTCTTTCTTTCTTTCCGACTGACCACAACCACTGGGAGCAATCAGATCGTCACGTCTGAGCTACACGAATATAAGAACCCGCCCAGCCCCCACACATTTTAAAATATTTCGCTATTTCGCTGGTGGCTTTTTAGAAGTCTCTCAAAACCACAAGGCTACAGCAAACCGGCCCAATTGGACATCCCGGCGAAGGAACGGGAGTGTATTTTTAGCACATGTGTAATTAGAAGATGGAAAAGCATAAGCATAGGGCTGCGTGGGTGACGTCATTGTGCTCTCGGAGTCGGGGCGTGGCACTGTGGACGCGAGACGGAGCTGCTATGGGGCATAAAAAAGAAAAAGGGAGGGGGAGGAAGGGTTTATTAGACCAAAAGAGATGGCCTCCTACAGTCGCCCTGGTCTGCAGTTTCCATTTGAGGTCATCTGGTTTTTGCATTCCTGCCATGAACCGACGCGCCATAGACCACAACCAGGAAGTGTGCGGAGGAAAAAAAAGTTTTAGGGAGCAGACGAAAGAGTGGATTGAATCGGGAGGGGAAAAAATGATTCTCAAATTGTGGGGCACTCACTATTGTTGGTACTTATGGGCCTTAGCAGGTCTATGGGACAGTTAATAGAGTGAAAATGCACCTTTTCTCCCTGGCCTTCAATACCAGCTAACGGAGTGCATGTAGGTTTCTACTTGTTTTAGTTGATCGGACTTAAATGTTGTTATTGTGATGCACTTTGGAACGTTATGAAAGGTTTAGGTCTCTGAGTTCTACGTTAGAAACATTAAAAAGAAGTTGGTCGCAAAGCTTTCAAATTCAAAGCTCCCACTGACTGGAATAACTTATCCTGCTCTGTGTAGTCCATGTTTTTCAGGCATCATTTTTTCGTTATTTAAATTTATGCTGTTCCTGTATCAGACCGCAATGGTACACATTGGTACACATTTGATATTTTTGTTTTCATGTTTTGTTGATATTGTGTAAGATCTACTTAAAAACACTTTCTGACTTTGCTAACTTGCGCTGAGCTGATCTGACAATGTTAGAGCTTGATGGTGGAATTTAGAGGTGCACCGATCTGATTGGCCACCGATCATGATCAATTTGCGTAATCAGTGATGGGTAAAATTACCCGATCAAACAGGCTGATCATCAGTGGGCCGAGCAAAATTTTAATGATCAGTGATTGGCCTAAAAAAGCCTGATCGGTGCACCTCTAGTGGGATTAATGGGAGAGTTGTGCTTGTTGTGAGTGTTCATGTTGATCGCTGTTCATTTTACATGTGAAGAACCCCCTTGTAAACGAGATTCTGCATCTCAAGGGGCTTTCCTACAGTGAAATAAATATATAAAGTGATAGTCTGTAAGTATAAATGCATTGCAAATTCAATCAAATTCACAAAATCGATCACGTGGGACTAAATTTTGATGAGAAATGGAATGCAAAGTACGTATTACAAAATTATCATATTTTTTCTATCAATCAACCGACACATACTATACATTTTTTTCCCAGGAGCCAGTGCATGTGCCCAGCTGACAAGCGGAGGCTTTCAGGTCCTATCCGGAGCTGGAGGGAGCTAGATTGTTTACTTTTAAAATCTCTCTCTCTCTCCTCATTTTGCAATCCTACAGACATCTACTTTAAGTCATGGCATGTGACTACAGATTAGTCCTGGTATAGTCCTGGTTTAGATTTTGTGATACTTGGAAAGACAATTATTAGCTTTAGGTGGTACTTACTGAATATAGAGCCACTCCTTTAATGCATTCTGTTCCATTTAGAGACAGTGAAAACACTTGCTATATGCGTAATTATCATTTTCCCCCAGGAAAATTATGTTTTTCAGCAAATTGTGTCAAAACAAGACTTTAAAAAAAACCTGAATCAGGACTACAACAAGGCTACAATTTAACAAATGCATATTCACAAGTTCCATGCATTTTGTACATGTTCTCAAAAACTGTCACTATGAGTCAAATGGAAGACTGTTCAAAGTGATTTTGTGACGTACTGTGGCCTCTTGCAATACGGATATTGCATGACCTAATATTGCGATACAATACTTCCCGAAATACAGTATATTGCGCAGCCCTATTCAGAGTTAAGGTTAAACTAATGCAAGATCGATCACATCAATTGGAAATTGGACCATACAAATATATTTGGATACTTAAAAATAACAGGGGATTGTTAGTTTAATTTTTATTTATACTATATATTTTCATTTTTGCAGGTGTGTGATATAGAAGGTCATCATTTTCCCTTGAACTAGGCAACAACAATAAAGTAGCAGAAGTAGCTGATGTGTGAGTGGCCACTTTATGAAGAATATTCTGTAGTAATTGATGTACAAGCCGTGTAGAGAGCGACAAGAGGTTTTAACCTCAAAAACTATTATCCCGTAGTGTTTGCATGTCTGTCACTGCGTTTACTTTCTCATTAGGGATGATGTAAAGACATTCAGCAGAACTCAAGATTCCCTACAAATCGTCCATACAGTGTTTCCAATGTGTTCTTGATCCGTGCCAAATCCCAATCAGTTTTCCAGTTTGCCTCATGACCTCGGCGCGGCAGACACTGAACAGACGGAGCCATATGGAGAAAATATCCACACACTCTAATCAATTACCACATGAATATTCAGCTTTTTTACTGTCGTATGACGTCAAAGCGGAGCGGGGATGGTCACATGAGCTGTCGGCCGAGCGAGAGGAGATGATTTTAGCTCACATCGATGATAGGAAAAATTCAGCCTCTTTCCTGCTTTTTTCACACTGGGCTAAAAGGCAGGGCGATCTCAAAAGGACAGGGGTGAGCTCCGGACCCTGTAGCACTGTCCTCTGTGTGTCTTTAGTGTCATGGCAGAGGTTCCCCTTGCCCCGGCTCCTGTTGATGCCCCTGCTGCGTTTAGCCCCTGTCAGTCCGAGTCAGTGGGATCTTTTTAATACAGGGATAATCTCGTGAGCAGAAGTCAAATGTCTCCTGCATCAACATGTCAAATGTGAATGGGGCAAACAGGCTACATGCTTTGATTTCAGCCACTGGGTACAGCATGGGCTTATTAAGGTTTCTATGAAAATATTATAGCCAATGGCAGAAAATGTCGAATTAT
>OMNZ01110477.1:31014-41390 GCA_900303255.1 Lesueurigobius sanzi
ACAGCAAGGAAAGCCAGGACCTTTATGCTGAGAGGAAAGAGAGCTAACCACTAAGTCACCGTACTGTCTGGTAACTATTCAATTATGTATTTATATGTTTTTTCTCTGTATTTGTCTATGGACGATCTGATATCACCAAGTAATTAAAAGTCCAGGACCAATGTCAAAGTTGTTTGCCCAGGACCAATGTTACAACCAGCCAATCAGGGGTCAGTTTTGCTAGATAAGGGGAGGGACAGTCTACTTTGAAAACTTGACATGTTGTGACAAAAATTAAGTTTAGGAACAGGGAACGGTCTGCTGTAATTTTGGATAGCTCTATGAGTTGGTTTGTCTGAAAATATATCTAAACCTAGCCCTAACCCTAACCTTAAAGATTTCCCTGTTCCTAAACTTAATTTTTGTCTCGAGGCGACTATCTAACTGACCCCTGATTTATTTGTTTCCAGTTGAAAGAGTAAACCAGCCCAAAAAAGAAATGAAATGAATTTAGTTTCACCTGCAGTGTCTCCCCCAGGGCCACAAAATCCTTCAAAATAAACAAAATAAACAATGGTCCAACAATGTATTTTCTGTACAACATACATATTGTATTACAGCTCAGACTGGAACATCCTCTGCCTCGGTCATGTCCAAACTAAACTAACCCAAACATATTTTTATACCCGGCTACATTCACCGTACATGATGTAGTGCGCCCATATTGATGCCAGGATGTCGCTCCGAGAACTCTACGTCTCTAAACATTTGACCTATTCAACCTTTCAGGAATATCTGGCACCATCGCTGCGAGTTTGTCCCATGAATAAGCCTTCCTTTTGGCCGGTGCGCGCGTCTCATTATTGCCCGGCCGTGTTTTGCTTGTCACTCTCGCCCCGTGACGCATCGGATTCAGTATTTTGTTATCTGCCTGTCCTCCTCTTCCTCCTCGCTGCCCCCCTCCTGCATACCAGCCCGGGTTGTTCAAAAACAGCCATTGGGCCGAGACACAAAGCGCTATTCATTTTTTCCGCCACAAGCAACAGATTTGAATCTTCACGGTGCCTTGCAAAAAAGTGTGAGAAAATTTGAGAGATGGGATTGAAAAAAGATGTTTTTTTTCCCTCAAACCTGAATGTGAAGGGTGATTTCTACTGAAGGACGCATATATTTTTTCTCACTTTCATAAAAAATAAACTTTAACTCACTTTTTTACATTATTTTGCATTTTTGGATATGGGGGAAAACGATGTAAATCTCAGTCAGATGGAAGACTAGGACTAGCATTAGTATAAACTTACTTTATTCTTGATTCTTTTTGCACCAAGAGCTGTTGTAACAAGTGAATTTCTCCATCGTGGGATCAATAAAGAACTGTCTGATCTTATCTTATATGTCAGCTCACGAGTGACACAAGTCCATTCTGGGGCATTTTGAGTTATTCACACAGTCTGAAAGTGTAGTCTCCAAGCTTTCCAACGATGTGTAACACATGGAAATCTGATAATATTTGAAGAAGTTGACTTACCATACCCTCATACTCATTTCACACAGAGGGTCTAGATCTTCCCAATTGAGCTCCGTTAATCAGGTGGGAGGGGTCAGCTCCTTTTAAAGTTCGAAACGATTGGATTTGATTTTACCCAATCGCTAGCTTGGCTCTAGCCATCCGTATCATCATTTCCTGCATATGCTTGACGTCACCTACAACACCCGCCTCCCCCGCTCACTGAATGGTCCATGAAGACATCGCAGCCACTGAGATCAGCCCAGACTGTAACATGTAGGGAATGATAATTGACCGGAGTTTATGGATGACTAAGGCCAGGCTAGTCCATTGGTATCGGATGGGTATTTTTGACACCACAAAGTTTTCGTGCAAAAGCAGATCGAGAGAGGACGCAATGCTGGCCATGCTGCGTTTTAATGGAGACTGTTTTTATGTAAACATCACCTAAAGTGTGATTAATCCTTGTAGAAATGTAGAAAGCTTCTGGCGAGCGACCTAGATTTGGTTGAAGAGCTACTGATAGCTCCTGTGCTACTGGTTGATCCCTGGTATACAGACATTACAGACTTGTGTTGTTCTGCACAAGTTGCCAGCTCCTACAGCCATATGTCACTTTTTGTTTTTAGCAGGTGCAACAACTTTAAGAGCTTTGGACCTAGCCCTGGAGTGCACAGTCATGTGATTTAGTCGCTCCCTCCTTCTGGGACACCTGCCGAAAAGCTTGTGAATTCACTCTGAATCTACTCGAGCAGTACTCCTTAATTACACGTGTAACATTACTCCGTAGTAGCAGCACTTTCACTTCTTCCATCTCCGTCTGTTCGGCCCCCAGCTGCTTGCTCTGACACCGGGTCCCCTCCTGCCTGTTTAGCCTCTTCACTGGGGGGCCAAGTGTGTAACAAGGGGGGCCCCTCACCTCTGAACCCTGAACTCTGAACCCCATATTCGGGCCCTGCCGCCTACGTGCCCGATCCCAACGGTAGCTACGGGAGCCTGCGTTGGGAGCAAGACCAGACCTGCTCCTCCATTCTTCGCATTAGTGGGCCATCGCATCAGCACGGAGCCCCTCGCAGATGCATACTTTCCTGCGCGCAAAACACAACAAAACATCGCCAGGAGACAAGGACAAACTGTGCCACGGACGCAGGCGAAGGCACAAACCGGCTGAATCTAATTTGCTCAGTGTGATACGGTGAAAGAAAGCATTGTATCGAGACGAATCTTCCGATACAATGAGGGTAGAAAGGAACAAGAATGAGGAAGAGGGAATATTTTGTCAGATGGAGGTTTTAGGGATGTATGTAAATGTGAAGGAAGAAGCTAATTTTTAACTTGAGATTCTGTAAGTCAATAGAAGAAGAATAGAACAGCTTTGCAAAGAGCTATGGCTCTATTAACTGGAGTATACCAAAAATGGGTTGATCTCAGTCAGATGGAAGACTTTAGAGATTTTGCGATATATTGTGGTTTCTTGCGATACATATAGCTTCACGAGATTTTGCAATATTTTTAAAAATGTATTGTGCAGCCCAAAGAGCCTACTGCCTGTTCCCTTACCAATAGGGCATAGAGTACCAATGGAGAAAGGTACTCCAGAGCATGAAACTAGCTCAAAACTTGAAGATGGGTCCCTGGGCACTGCTCTGTAGCCGCCAATTGCTCCTGACAAATTGCACCAAAATGGCATAGAAGGATTGGAAAAAGAGGACAAATTTGAGAAAAAAAAGGATTTAATTTAACATGATTGAATAGAAGATGATAGGTGACTATTTAATTAAAAGTGTAATATCTCCCTTCAGTAGTTAACAAGATACTGTACATGTGCTGCTCTTAGTTCAGCATATACTGTATGTCAAAAAGCCTGCAGTAGTGTGAGAGGATGGGAGGCGACGAGTTAATCGTCAAGGGACTCTTTAATCGTCAGGTTAAGCAGCTATGTGCTATGTGCGTCTGTAACAGCGCATGGATTTGAGTTTGGAGGAAAACATTGAAAGTCTTATTCTTAGTTTTTGCCATGAATTACACAAATTGCAAAAGGCATGTTTTATTCCCCTCACAGCGCTTCTTTTTGCACAATTCAAACTGATTTATCTTGACACAAAATACTACTGTGCGTACCATTACTTCCAATAACTTTTTACTGTTCAGATCACAGGCTGATTGGGTAAGGTCCAACTTTCGCTCCATATCTGGCATCTTCCCATTATCTCGCCACATTCTTTTGCACAATCGGACACATGTTTTACACACACGCGCAATTAGCCAAGAAAATGTTTGATCAAAGCGCGATAAGCCACAGTGCAGTACACAGTACACGCTCAAACCAGAGCAGTTCCCATATAATTTAGCATTTTTTTTTTTGGGTTATGACTGCCCCGAGCGCTCGATAAAGAACAACTTCCATGGTGAAAGTGGAACCAAATGGCCGGCTTAATCGAAACGGCATGGCTTTCCCCAAAACAACAACAACAAAAAATAGTTTATTTTAGATCAAAAGTTGGGCCAAGAATAAATCACTGCAAAGAGGCACAATGAGCAAACACTGCATGCGTTTGTTCTCTTTTTAGCTGCTCGGGGAGGGGAGTTTTTCACACGCGAAACTGGTCACCAATCAATAACAGAATTGATGTTCTATCATGGTGAAAACAGGACTGGGCTATTATCGGTCAGTCAAAAATGAATTATAGAAATGTAAACAATAGCCTAACTTGTTAAAATATTCTGGAATTTATGTTCAATTGGCATTTAATTAAAACAATTTAAGGATAAAAAGTACATAGAATACACCAATATTTTACTTTATAAAACATCTACTCATCTAAATTATAAGTTTTCAATTCTTTAAATTTGAAAATGTTGCAAATCTGTTGATAAATAAACTTAGTCGGAAAGACATTTGAATGACGTTAAGTGTTTTGACCCCAAAACGCAAATGAATAACGGCTCCAAATGATTTAGTTATCGGCCGCCTTGACGAGTAATAATCCGCATCAGACCTGAAAAAGCTGTATCCGTCTAACTCCACCGTGCGGTATTGACAGAAACTTGAGATGTGTGATACGAGTGTGTAATAGTACCGTAACAATATTATTGCGATATTTTAGTTTCAGTAAGTAAGTTATTGAAAATGTGTCAAAATACACTAAAAACACTAAATCAGTCCCATGAACAAGGCTAAAATGCAACTAAATTAGGAAAATGAAAATAAAACTGGGCTTGTTATACTGAACTAGTTTCAACACGGTATGCTCCATTCAATTGAAAGAGTTTTTCAGCAAATTGTACTTCAAAAAACACTAAATCAGAACCAAATCAAGGCTAAATGGCGATTAATTAAAACTGAACTTTTGCCCATTATTAAGTTCCATGTATTCTTTGTTTAAGGCTCAGTTTGCAAAGAATGTGTCAATCTCCATCAAAAGAAAGACTTTAGTGATTTTTGTGATGTGACTTCTTGTGAAACCTAATATACAATGTTTTTTTGCCATGTTTTGTGCAGCCCAAGCGAAAATGCAGGCTAAATGAGAGTTCCTTGAAGACTATGACCTAAAGGACAGGGTTATGTTTAGATGTGAGCGGTAAACTGACTGTACCAAGAGGAGATCAATGCAGAGCCATTAGCTGCAGAAACACAGCTGCTGATGGAGCCGCTCCCATCGCGCTGGAGTAAACAAGGTCAGGCCCGGCTCGGCTCGTGTCCTTCCAATTCACCTAAACACACTCTGTCTAAGGATTCATACTCCTCAAGCAAAGACTACAGGACGTGTCATGTTGGTGACGTTTAAGGGGGACACTACAGGCCATTTTTATTTTATTAGATTTCAGGCCAGTTTGATTTCTTAATGGTTAATCCATGGCTTTTTCTGTGTTTTTCTTGCAGTTTGTTGCTCATTTAAAAATGCTGCAAGTACCAGACAATTTTGTAGTAATGGGAAACTAGACATAGCTCTTTTTTTTGTCTCTGTAGGAAAATGTCTCCTCTGCGTTGGACCCATCATCCTTCTGTGGTTTTGGGGGCGACCCGTCAGAAGCAATAGGCCAAAGGACCCTTCGACTAGTCTCGAGTTGTATCGAGAGGGAACCAATCCAACGAGATGTTTGTCTTTCAAAGCAAATATATTAAGAACTGAATAGACTTTCTTTTTCCTCTAGATGTCTATTTTTAGAAGATATTGATCCATTATTGATGAGTCCAGAGCCTCCCTCGCTAAAGCAAACAGTTGTCCAATAAATTCAGTGTTTCCTAAATTAGTCCTTGCAGCCATTTTCACACGGACCCACCGAAGCACAATTTCCTGAAACCATAAAGTTGTTAAACAAATCTACTGTAACCTAAATTAGCCTTTATTGAATAACAAAGGTTGAAGTCCTTTCCATATGCACTGTACTAATTTATTTCAAGACTCCCTTCAAAGACCGAAAAGTTCTCTACATCCCAGTCCACCTTTACACCGGTGTAGGTGCAGCTTTGACCCGTTAAGTGTAATACAAACAGTGAAAAGTGCCATGTGAACACCTGCACGTGAGTTTGAGTGATGAGGCCCGAGTCCGCGGTCCTCACAGGTTAATGATTGAACAGAGGAGAGTGGAGGATCCCTGAACAGCTGCCGAAGAGTGGAAGAATGCGGCGCAGAGAGGTGTCAATGGAGTGATGCCAGACCAGACAGACTCGCTGGTATTTTGTACATGGCTTTTCACGCTGCACTGTTAGCTTTATGGATATTGCATTGTAGTTAGACGCAGGAGTCCGATATGTGTGATGTGAACACGAAATCAAGGAAGAATTGGTGAAACGGTGCACTCCTGATGTGACTGAGTGCCCAGGGAGATGGAAAAGCACTATGGAAGTTCAGATCGGTTTGTTTTATTCGTTCCTTAAGACCATAAACCGAATTAGCTTATGAGTTCCAAGCTTGGACTTTCCATTAAGACTTTGTTGTCCCATCTTAAAAACAGGCTTAAAATCTTTCATCAGGATGTCTGTGCATTGATATTTTACATTTTATAAATTGAAATAATGCCTCTGTGAAGATGACACAACGTTCATAAATACTTGTGCCAGGGCTGATGAGCATTTGTCCTGGATCGCCCCCTACAGCCAACAGCGGGAATCACATAGTAACAATAAATTTTAGCTTCGAGTTAGTTTTTAGCTTTGAGTTTCCGTGTCCACGCTATGAGACAGAACGGCTCAGATCCAATATTGGATCGTTGGCTTTAAAAATGTGGAGGACAGTTTGGGAGTTTGAACAATGACGTAATTGTACCAGGAAGTAGAAAACAAAGTGCCGCAGAAGTCAACATGAACGGACCAACGCAAACAGGATTCATTCAAAAACTGCGTGAATGAAGTTAAAAACTGCTCTAGGTCTGTTTTTTACATGGTAACAATATGGTTAAAAGCTTGAAGAACTCAATATAGCATGATATGTCTTCAAGTCATGTTTCACATTTATTATCGCCATAGACTTAATATGGGAGCGGTAAACACAGTGTTTTCACGATCTATGGTTAACACTGTACTACCAAATCTACAGCACTGACAGAGAGAATCAACGTTATCACATACATAGACTTTTCTGGTTTCCAGGTTGCATCAAGAGTGGCCTGGTCTTACCATCCCCTCATACTCATTTCGTTCAGAGGGTCCAGATCTTAGAAATTGAGCTCCGTTATCAGGTGGGAGGGGTCAACTCCTTTTAAAGTTTGAAACGATTGGATCTGATTTTACCCAATCACTAGCCTGGCCTTAGCCATCCATATTATTATTTCCTGCATATGCCTGACGTCACCTACAACACTCCCCCGCTCGCTGAATGGTCTGAAGAAATCAACTGATGTATTGCAGCCACTGAGATCAGACCCAGACTGTAACATGTAGGAAATGATAATAAAAGCTAAGGCCAGGCTACATCAATAGTGATTTGGCCAATCCTAACTACCCAAATGACATAAGTTTGTTACTCATTGCTACTAGGGATGTTCAAAATTAACCGTTTCATTGATTTATTGCCATCATCGGTTTAATGTATTGAAAGAAATGCTGACAAATTATTTATTAAGCTGTACGGATGACAGAAAATACAATCTGAGATCTAACTTTTTAACTTCTTAAACAAGTTGATTTACATTTCTGGAAAAGATGTGTTGTTCCTATAAAATGTATTGTACAATGAGATAGAACCAGTGATTAACAGTTAATTGATAATCAATATGATTCAGAGGACTTAATTTATCCCACTTGAGGCAATTCATTTAGAGCCGCCTCTAAAAACAAACAATAATGCAACAGATTAAAATAAATTGAACAGAATGTGCATCCCTAATGAATTACTTTAGAACTAATGTTGCTGTTTATTTTACTAATGCCACTTTAACTGTACTTCAACAGAAAATCTGATGACCATTTCACAAGAAACAAGACTACACAAAATGGGCTGTTTTCAGATTCTACAAAAGGATGTTTTCACGCTCTCAAATGAGGAGCAGGAGGCCGTTTTTGTATTTTTTAAAGATACAACTCGAAGAAAAATGATTTTAAGTGCTTGGATCCATGGTCTCACTCATTGCACAAAAACAACCACCAACATATCGACGGACGTTCATTCATAAATGCACAAACATGTCCGGCATCGCGGCCCAGTCCAGTGTTACGTGCCTTTTCAGAGCCGGAGCATCTGTTAGTGCTCTCAGAAACGCTTCCCTCTGCAGCATCTCACATGTGTTTTCACTTACTGCTGCCTTAATCATCGCGGACCTGCTGACTTCACTGCTGCCTGTGGTCTGAGGACGAAAGCACCCGCACAAAGACTCAAAGGCCATTAGTGGATCAGGAAAATGCCCCGCTCTGAAGTTTGGGTCTTGGTTATTAATAGGGCCGAAAAATACACTATTTTCGGACAAGTTCTGCAAGGAGATTTGCTCTTTTAACATATAAACTTTCACCTGGAAACAAATAAATGACTTGATCTTTACCCAAAGAAGTTTAATTGTTGGACTGATTCGACGTTTCTTCATAGAACTACATGGGGAATTGTAACTTCAATAACCAATTACTCAAAATGCATTTTTCTCACACGGTGGTGACAACATCTTCACTTGAGTAGCTCCTACCGACTCCAAACTTTCAAGTTTTTTACAGATGTATTCAGTAATAACTAGTGTATTCAAAAATTAAACAAGATATTCAAAATCAAAGAGCACTATAAGAGGAGGAGATGAAGAGGCAGAGGGCTATACGTACTGCTGCAATGGAGAAGATGGAGAGGAGGATTGGAGCTACAGCACAATCACCAGATCACCGTTTTTGTTATATTTTGTGATGCAACATCCAGGAGAAGTAATGAGGAAGAATAAATTGCAAAATCATCACAATCAAATCGAGATCTGACTGAGATTTAGAAAAATGCATATACTGTAGTAACTTTGTCATGATTTTCCCAATTTAGTCAGATGTTAAGATTGTTCTGGTCCTGGATTTTGTATATTTTAAGTCTTATCTTCACACAATTTGATCAAAAAAGGAATAAGCTTATGAGTTATATTTAACTTTACTGGAACTTCAAACAGCAGGATGATGTGGGAGTATACGAGCGATCATGATGTCATACCGGAATTACATCACCTAATATTACGATACAATACTGTTTGCGATATATTGTGCAGCCCCAGAAGAGAGAGTCCACTTATATGAACAAAGACCTTGAGAGGTAATCGGGTGAGCTTGAAATGCAGCAGGCTTTTATTACGGATGAGAGCAACAAATAGCACATAGGATCAAGGTAGGAAATAGTGTCTTCCTGGTTGAATTTCACTTAAGCTTAATTACTTTTCACCGAAGGCACATTTTGAAACTACCCTGCGCTCCTCTGCCGGTAAGTCTTTCCAAGTTTACCCTCGACAAGGAACAAGACGGCCATTATGTAAAGCACAGAGTCATGCACGGGCCTCGATGTGATACTAAAGACGGGCCATAGCATCGAGCGCAAGACTTTCATAACGGCGCGCTCACGTTTCCCGGCATCAATACAGTCAGCAGCATCACATGGGGGGAAAAAAAACTGCAGCTTTTTAGCCTGGCTGCGCTCTGCCCCGCCCTCGAGCGATATTGATCTCCCTGCACAACGCTAACAGTATTACGCCCGTCCCCCATGGTGGCCATTTCCAACCAGCGTCATCTTATGAAACAGCGAAAATAGGTTCACTCAGGAGAGACGGCCTGATGAATTAGAGGGTGATTACGTTGCATTGAGGGGTTTTCAAACACTTTTCATCAATTGGATCTTTACACACGTGCTTGGGATGTGGTTAAGTGGGTTGTAAATGTGTTAATTTCGCAAAAGGACACTTGCACTGTGAAACAAATAGATCTAAGGGAGTTAAAATGACTGAAACAAAGAATATTTTGAATAATTTTGACTAGCCAAGTAAAATACCTGCCAGTGGAATAAGTGTTTTTGCAAAAACAAAACAGATTTACTGTGCTAGTTTATTTTCTTATAGTCAGACCTGTGTGTTTTATTTTACCTTTACAGTTTCGGCTGCTTGAACTGCTGCCTTCCTCAGAAGTGTCACGTGATGTTACAGTGACGTGTCTGGTCAGCTGATTTATACAGTTTTTGGCACGACAGCGTCATCAGCAGTTTAATTTCTTCAGAACTGTGTCCCAGGTGTGGAAAAGTTGGTACGCCCCCTCGTCCCGGTTCACAGTCTGGGGAGCGCGATTTCGGATCTCGATGGCTTCTCTAATCCTCTCAAAACCATCTCATGGACTGGAATAACGCCCATGTCATCGGCACAGAGAGCAACAAGTACCACCGTTGGATTAGAGAAGCCATCGAGATCCAGAAGCGCGCTAGCATCATTACTAGAAGACCTTATAAACCTA
>OMNZ01110477.1:41410-53621 GCA_900303255.1 Lesueurigobius sanzi
CTAGCCAAGTAAAATACCTGCCAGTGGAATAAGTGTTTTTGCAAAAACAAAACAGATTTACTGTGCTAGTTTATTTTCTTATAGTCAGACCTGTGTGTTTTATTTTACCTTTACAGTTTCGGCTGCTTGAACTGCTGCCTTCCTCAGAAGTGTCACGTGATGTTACAGTGACGTGTCTGGTCAGCTGATTTATACAGTTTTTGGCACTGTCTTCCTGCCTGTATTGGCAGGACGACAACGCCATCTGCAGTCCAATTTCTTCAGAACTGTGTCCCAGGTGTGGGAAAGTTGGTACGCCCCCTCGTCCCGGTTCACAGTCTGGGGAGCGCGCTTCCGGATCTCGATGGCTTCTCTAATCCTCTCTCTTGCAGTGGTCTTATATGGCTAAAGTCCGCCATATCAGACCACTGCAAGAGACAAAACCATCTCATGGACTGGGATAACGCCCATGTCATCGGCACAGAGAGCAACAAGTACCACCGTTGGATTAGAGAAGCCATCGAGATCCAGAAGCGCGCTAGCATCATTACTAGAAGACCTTATAAACCTAATCTGACCAAGACAGATTTACTATCTAATTTACGAGCAATGTGATGAATTTTGTTAATTTAAGTGAAAAAATACTAGTTCCATCACCAGAGATGGTAGTTTTTACTGTAAGTTTCATATTTTTGCATTATTATAACTTGACTAACTGATATTTTAGTGTAGGAAATTATGTTTCAAGCCAGAATAAAAGTGTGGTTGCACAGTTAAAACCTCTACTATATGCCCCCAATTTAATACTGTACTGCTTTGACCATCTTCTGAGGCCATGCACGCTGTATACACTTCAATATGTGACCCACAATGAAAAAAGTTTGGATACCCCTGACCTACTCAAATCAAGGGAAATAGACTGATTTCAAGAAAGTTTTCTTTATTTGTAGATCACTCTTTGCTGTATGCAATGCAGGGAACAACAAGAAAATTTGTACTAGTTTAATTTACACTAAAAAGATATAGATGTTCTCTCTTTGGTTCTAATTTAGCCATCAATGCAACAATTGGGATCCACAAAATGTTCATACAAGAAGCGCACACATTTCAGAGCCTGTTTTGAGGGCCAAGCATCTTATAACATCTAAATACTGTATAATAAGACACATAGATATATTTGTTATTTGCAAGGTACTTCCCAAATAACTGCAGTCATTTTAACTTGCCAATTGCAAAACTGCTATTTCAATCCAATTACATCTAAATTGTGGAGCCCTATTTGATTATGTAGTTTCTGTCATGCTCACAGTCTTGCATCGTGGATAGTAGCGTGTTTTGAACATGTGCGTTGGTAACATGAGAATAATAGATTGTTGAGGATATTGACCCAAACAAACAACAATTTGGGAAGTTGAAGAGGAATTTCCGACGGGGGCTGAAACTTGTAGCATTTCTCAAACAACGTGCGTCTTGTGCTGCCGACAAACAGCGAGAAGAAAGAAAAATATTTGAGTCACGTCCAAGAGAGAATGACTGTCATCAAACACCAATGAACACTGAATACTTGTCGAGCTATTTGAAAAAGCCTGTGGTCCGAAAATTCTTTATCTTTGTCTGAAATCACTTCATTTTTAGATGTTTATTGGGAGCAAAATGGCAGAAAATTCCACGCAAAACTGAAATGAAAAGTCTTAAGGGGAGACACTGCAGGCAAAAGTCTTTTTTTTTTTGATTTTGGGCCAGTTTTATCTCTTAACATACAGTATGAACCTTCACCTGGAAATGCTTGCAACAACATCCCCACTTTAGTAGCACCTACAAACTCCAAACTCTCCAGTCTTGTACTTAATTTTGAAGGTTTGATCACATGAATTTTTCAACATTATATTCCCAGCCTGATTTATTGAGTTTTGAACCCCGAAAAAAATTAAAATCCAGATTTATTCACTAATAACTAGTTTATTCAAAACCTAAACCAAATATCCAAAATCCCCTGTGAACAAATCTTTGTAGCCAATACATCAACAAAATAAAACCATAAATTTAAACCTGGCTAAATCCATTATCTGCAAAAGTAGAGGCAATTCTTTTCCATTTTTACACATATAATGCCTTTATTTTGTATGAAACTATGGAGCCCCTAAAGTGCCCTAAATGGAGAAATAAAAATATTGGAGATAATTGGAGGATTTTTTTTCTTTGCCAGTGCTTGTGGGCTGAATTAAAATAATAATATGTATATTTTTTGCCATGAACATCCACTGTTAAGCACAGAGTACAGATGCTGAAATAGAGAGCCTTTTTCTACAATGGTTAACTCCTGTACGATTGAGAACCTACACAAACGTCCACTGTTTGGTTACCACCCCTGCTATGCCTGTGCAGCCCGCGCTGAAGTTTAAAAACAAAATTATTTCATTCAGCCTTCACTGGCAAAAAAAAAAAAGAAAATATCCTGTGTGCACACGATCTTTCTATTTCTCTTTTTAGGGAACTTTAGGGGCTCCGTAGTACATAACATGACAGAAAACATGCAATACATTTTCTTCTCATATTCATGCCAATAGTCCACATCAAAAGTTTCATATTGATATCATTCAATTAAATGTTTCCCCCTATTCACCTGCAGTGTCTCTCCTTAAAGCCGTTATTGTTTTCTACTTAGAGATTATTCCAATGGGGCACATTCCTGTCAGCGCGTAAAGGCAGGTGAAATTAGCTTTGCGGAAAGACGCGGCTAAATTAAAGCTGGTGGGCGTTGGCTAAAATATGCAGCGAGGGTCAAAGGCTAGGTATGAAACAGCTTGGACACTAGCAGAGGCGAGGAGGGAGCCCACACTGCAGCTCTCGTAGGACGTTTTTATTAGTTAGCGCTGATTAAGGAGGCAATTTTGCGGCTACAGACCCAGCAGTAGCAGCGCACTTACTACCGGCTGCGTTTGGGTTTACGTTCACGTTACGAGCCTAAAATTTAAAAAGATAAAAGGCGAATAAAACATGCTTGAAGGCAACAGGCTATAAAGGCAACATACAACTGAAGCAGGTCCAATTATGGGCCCACCGCGAGGAGGAAATGCTGAAGTCTTTGCTGGGGGTAAAGCAGGGAGGTGGGATAAAAGTGCTGAACGGGCAGGTAGGTTGAAAGATTTAACGTTTCAGGTAAAATTTATATGACCATAGGGGGTCACAAGCTGGTTTAAAAAGTTCAGAAATTGAGAATGATGTGTCAAGAATAAGACTTGTGAGTGTCAAACAGAGTAATGCTAAAGGCAGGCTCATGGCGTGGGCTAATTTGTATGTTGGAGGCAGGTATTTATTTTGTACCTGAGGGAATTCAATCCAATGCAAATTATGTTGGCAAATGCAATGCACAACGTCTAACATGTAGAAGAGAGATAGCCGTAGGTTCTTGTTTCTGTTTCTAACTTAGAAAAAGGCCTGATGTGACAATCATAACAATCTGAAGAGTCTATAGTTTAAAATTGAGTTGAGTATGATAACTGTCAAAATGCAGATATCTAGTCTTAGTGTACTGCTTATTTCTCTGTCATTTCTGGGCCAATTCACATGAAACAAAAACTGTCACAAAGTTCAATGTGTTCTCTGTCAGCACATGTTAACTAAGGTCTAATTATTTCCTCATAATGGTGTCCAAAAGCGGTGACAATATTCAAAAACATGTTCATGATGCTGGCCAGTAGAAAGGCCTGGAACTGTCTGAAAAGTCTGGGAAAATAAAATAAAAATAAGGACTTTCAGTCATAAGAATAATATGGCAGGTTTATGAATTTAATCACTATCAAATAATGATCAAGTACAACTTTCAAAAATGGTTTCTCTCCCATAGACACCTGCCCTGAAATATAATTCTATAACCATTTGTTTCTATAATGCAAGTTATTTTCAATAGAATTCCTACCATTTGTATGAATCTTAAACTAAGATGACACAACAGGTAACATTTTCACCAAATATTTAACTAGTTTTCCTTGTTTTTCCACAAACAAATCCATAACTGTTGCTAACTGTATTATAACAATGAGAAATGGGTGGAACTTTCCTTCTATCACTAACTTAAAAACGTAATAAAAATAACTTTTTCTCCCAACTGTTCGTAAAATACCACTTCACTGAAGTAAAACGAAGATTAATACTTTCCACAGATATTCAATCTTCAAACTAAGTCATAATCATGAAAAGGATTTATGCCTGTTATATGCACTTTAAGGATGAATTAGGGTTAGGCTGCAACCAACAATTATTAAGGCAATCTACAGACAATTATTTTTTGATTAATCAATTAATCATTGGGCCGCAAAAAGTGCATGAAAATAGATTTTTCAATACACTTTTTGCCACATTGATGCTGTTTGAGGACATCTTGATAGAGTGTTAGTACGTTGTTTCATCCCCAGAAGGAATAAAAAGTTAGGATGACAATTTGTGGTCAAAACTTATTCAAAAGTGCCCATGAGAAAGATTTCCTATACGATGACCCTGTGGGCGAGAGTGGGAAAGCGGACTGAATTCAAACTAAGCCCAATAGCCTTGCAGTCTACGAACATGGCCCCGTTTGATAAGAAGCATGAGCATTTTCCAAGGCCTTAACTTGCTGTGAACAAGACCAGACTGAACTGCAGCAAGACTTCAACACCACAAGAGGCTTTTTTTTTCTCTCTCTCTCTCTCTTTCTATACAACTCTGGGCTCTGACAACACCCTCGGAGCATTAAATTGTGGGAAAGTGTTGTGGTTTAGGCCCAAAAGCAAAAGAGATTTCCTTTGAAGATATGGCCAATTAAAATAATTATGTGTTCAAACATATAAATTGGTTGTGGTCTGGGGCAAAGCTTGATCTTGAATCCAGAGGCTACGAGTGCAGTGTTTATGTCAAAGGCTTAAGACTTATTGCTATGACAAGACAAAAGTTTCCAGTACAAAAGGAGTGTGCGGTGGTGACCAGAATGAGTTACCTCAATATTTTGTGTAACTTGAATGATAAGGGTGAGCAAACCAACAGAAATACACTCAAATCTCCTTGAAAACGACTTATTTTATGTTGATGGGTAGCTCTAGAGAAGCGGCATATACGATTATTATTTTGATATGAATTTATATGAATTATGAATGTATTTTTCAATATAATACTTTGAGTATTTATCTCATTATAGTTGTTCATTTTAAAGATTAGAATGTACATTTATGACAAAAACATGGTCTCATCATGTTCTTATCCTTATCCTTCATATTGTTGGGTGAATTGTGGATCCCTAGGGGGGCCGTAACCCACTGGACTTTGGGAAAAGAGAATTGACTTGACAGGAAACTACAAAAAAAGTGGACATATGACTTTCCACAAGCAGTTTTAGCAGTTTTTTATTGTTTTTTTGTCATTATTGATGCATCTGATATTGTAATTCTGCATATTTACCAAACAAACCTTTCTAAATTATCTTGTAGATGAAATATCACCCGCATCTAAACATGGTAGGATAGTGAGAAGCATTGGGAGGGGAAACTCAAAGCAATATTGCCACACACAAACGCCATTATGCCCCCAACCCTAGACAAACAATCCTACATTCATACAGTGGGGAGGCTGAGGAAGTCATCCACTGCGCATAAGAGAACAGCTCCATACGTTAAACTATACTGCCCTGTCAAAGACCTCCGCCCCTCATGACTCCATCATGACA
Source organism: Lesueurigobius sanzi (assembly GCA_900303255.1). Lineage (NCBI taxonomy): Eukaryota > Metazoa > Chordata > Actinopteri > Gobiiformes > Gobiidae > Lesueurigobius > Lesueurigobius sanzi. Next base: position 47,085 of record OMNZ01110477.1, read on the forward strand.
CACCACAGCCACGGGACGTTCCTGGGTCACACTCTTACAATTAAACACATACCTGCACATTAAGCACACAGGGAAACAAGGAGTTATAAAGTGATGTCCCTAAGCTTCGGGTAAATTGAACAAAACACATGGTCAGGAAAAAGTTCTAAATGCATCCAAAGAGTTAGTAGCTATACCAGTTCATCAATTTTATTTTGCACAGAAAGGTACAAAGATGGCACTGGCTATAGTTGCCTCCAAGCAGCGTCTGAGTTTGGGACGTCCTGTCTCCACTGACAGCAGCCTGATGCAGCGCGAGGCGGACAAAAGACTGCAGCAGCCCACGCGTAAAGACAAGTCTGAACCACTTTCATGGAACTTTTAGCCGCTAAATCCTAAAAACGTGGCACCAGCGTCGCGAGCAACCAAAAGCAACCAAGCAAAACGCAGCACACACTTTGATTAGCTTCTTCATCTCAGCGCAGTATAGTTCATTGTGTGTACACAGTGGCTATGTAAACTAGTGGTAATCCTCTTAGGAAATCATGCTCTCTGACCAGCCCCGGTGCAGAGTACACAATAACGTGCAGGTAATAACGGTGCCAGCGCGCAGTACTTACGTGGTTCTCAGCGTAGGGTGGTATTCCAACAAGGCAAAAAGCAACTCCATTCATTGGACAACACGAACTGTTCGGTTGCAACAGGGAGAGGCGATTTGTGTCGCTCCAACAGCGACAATAAACACGGACAGACGCGGGGGTCTGTGCGTAACGAAGCTAATCGCTCCAAACTTATATCTTCAACTCCACTCCGGCTTCCTTCCTTCTTAAAAAAATCCCACTCAGTTCCCGTTGTTTGGGCTGCTCCCCCCGCCTCCCCTTCTCCTCCTCTTCTTCAACGGGACATAACTAAATCCCTCCGTGTGCGCGGCCTGGAAACAGGAGCCGCAGCGCACACACGCGGGCCATCGGAAGTGCCACGAGCGCTCCTTCAAAGTAAAAGGTTCAATGAGGGCAGTAGAGTTTGATTTGGGACTTACTTTACTCATAAATGGACAATGGAGGCAGCTGGAAATAGATATGATTGAAACATATCGGCTCGATGTCATTATGGGCTACACACAGCGGCGCGGTGTGATTGTCCAAGTAAAAACAAACACTGATGCGTATTTCACATTTTTGGCGTTAGACTTTTGCATTTTCCACGATTAGACAATGTTTTGAAACATGTTATAAAGGTTTTTGATTTGATTTATTTCGAACATGTTGTACATAAACACAATGAAATAGAGTATTGGAAACAACACAATTCGCCAACCAAAGACAATGATATGTTTAACATGTTCGTTAAACATTTTCCTTTTTACAAGTTACTATATAAACATATACACATATGTATTATGTAGCTTCACTGTGGTAACACCTACAAAACTTATCTATTCTATCTACCTATAAAAAAAAATAAGGTACTTAGCTCTTACGCTTTCACCATTACATTGATTGTAAAGGTTTTTATTTATTTATTTATAACAATTATTTACAGGATGTCAGTTGTATGTTATTGTTGACTTGACATTTTGTGCAAAACGAAGGCAAATTACAGCAGAGTGCATTAGGGTGCATGAGCGCGCTCCGCCCTTTAGGCTGCAGTGTGCGGGCTCCCTCTGTCTGCGCTAACCAGATGTAGAGGTTTTTTTTTTTTAATGTTAAAACTACCACAGATTGCTGCTCGCCGGCGCAATAGTAAAATGTAAGAATTGAAACAGCCCCAAATAAAATAATGCAAACATATAGAACAATAAACTGTTTAACCAGCATTAAACGTGATCTAATGTTAAAAGAATCCCAGCATTTCCCAATGTGAATCATTTAAACTTCTTCATGCACTAAACAATAACTTCATGCACTAAACAATAACCTTAAATATGTCCCACACCCAGAATCTGTAATTCTTCTGGGAACAGCGCTGACAGACCTGTATTTTTAGCAACACAAATGATGCTCATGTGAGTCTATGGAGAAGTGAAAGGAAGCTTACTCATCGGGGCAGTTAGATGCACCGTTTCAAATTCTTAGTATTTTGCAGAGGGATTTTTCTAACATCTAATTCGTGACATGATTTATTGAGTTTTGAACGCAAAAAGAACAAGCTGAAATTTGAATTCTTACAGATTTTTTCATTAAGAAGAACTAGGTAATTCAAAAACTAAACGAGAGATATCCAAAATCCCCTTGGAGAAAACCTTTGTAACTAATAAAGTATGTCAAGAAAATGAAACCAGAAATTGAAAGCTCTATCCATTATTTACATTTTGTTTAAAAAAAAAATATATAGGCAATTTTGCCCCCTGTACATATGAAAACATAAAATAACAGAAAACTTGCATATATTGTTTTGTCATATTTGTCTAACCTACAGCAAACATTTCAAATTGATATCTTAAAGTGTCAATCTTTTTGCCTATTCTCTTGCATTCAAATTGAAGACTTGCTGCTGATAGATCAAATAAATACGTGAGTTAGAAAAGCCTAAACTTCAGAATGTAAGTTATGTCCCTGATAAAACAGATAAAAAACCCAGGGTCAGACGCAAAGGTAGAGTGAATATACAGCCATAATGCTTTAAACTGGGCTGTACATGTGGCTGCCATTACTCTGAGGGGAACAAGTGTCAGGAGCCACTTCAAAAGCCCGCGTTCCTAATGGGGTGGCCGACTACACACACGAAGCTTATACTTAATACAAGGACTGACTGGATTCCCACAACTACAGCGGGTCCCCAGTGAATTAAAAAACAATGCACGAATACTCAGTCACGTTTAATTTATTTGGGATATTTTTTAGAGCTGGTTTACGATGCGTCTCCACTGCAGCATTGTAGAAAGGTCAAATGCAGAGGACAATGGATCTACAATAGTCGGTTTTAGGAATTATAAGATTTCATGGAGAAACACATTGAAATGGCAAAATCTTGCAGCTCTATTGTGCACCTTTGCCAAAGTGTTGTCGATCTCCCCACTGTAGGTGAGCTATCCCAGGCCAAAAGCTTAGACAGGACACTCTCCAAAAGTCCAGGCTCCGACTCCCTCACATCTCTGACTCTGCCACATTTCAGGGTGGATAATTCCCATATGTCTTCCCAAATCCCTGCTCGTTCAGGGCAGTGAAGTCAAACGAGCTCCGGGGCTCTACGGAAAATCCACAAGACCAGCCCAGAGCCCGGTGGGACTTAACAGAGGTATCCTGGTCTTAAGGTGGAAAAGGCAGATGGTCCGGCCTTAACCTTCAAACTGAAAATACAGGGGAAGGTTAAGGTTTAATTTACTTTGAGTCTAGGTATTTTCATCTTGTTGAGCAGGGGGTAGTCACATCCACATGGGCCCAGAAGAGACATAACAACATCATAACAAACAATGGCAGGAAATCATTATTAATTTATGCTTTATGCTCAATAGGTTGCATTCACAAGCCGTGACATCCGAAAGAGCTAATAGGTTAAAATTGAGGTGGTGGGCAGATAGGAATCCTATGGTGGTAACGGTGGCTGAGTGGTTAGCGCTCTTTCCTCACAGCAAGAAGGACCGATTCCCGCAGTGTGCGGCCTTTCTGTGTGGAGTTTGCATGTTTCTCCCTGTGTCTGGATGGGCTTCCTCCGAGTGCTCCGGTTTCCCCCATCACCTCAGAACATGCACAATAGGCTAATCCTCCAGCAGGTGATTCTGACCATTAGCCTGGCTCAAGATCTGGAGATGGGACACTGCACGATATCAAATTCTAGAACGTGAACACAGCCTATAACAGTTCTTAGATCTATGTTTTGTACATTAGAGAATCCTCCAGCTGCGGTGTCAAAAGAGGATATTCAGTTGCATTTTAAACACATTTTTTCATCTTTAGCTCCATAATCTACAAGAAACATTTCAAATGGATACCTCTATCCATAAATGTTCCTATTCGCCTGCAGTCTCTCGACTTTTGCATTTTGTAATTATAACCATTCAAACTGAGATTTCATCTCAACTGGCCCAGACAGTTTAATGAAAACAGTTCTATTTTACAGTAAATAAAGACAATTAAAGCCTGCTGGACCAAAAATACAGATAACTTAATAATAATACGTTTTTGAACTGAAATAAAACATCTGTGGAAAACTCAGGTTACATCACATGTGGGATATTGCCTGTTTGATGATGGGAACAGTCTGATTCCCAGACAAGGCACTAAGAAAACCACCATCCCTCACTGCGGGGCGCTGTCTTCACGTCCGATGTAACAGTGTTCCTACTCTCCGTGTTGCATGTGTTTTCTATTTGTGTGGACAGTGAGATAAATCAGGCCCAGCCCCTGCACTTTTCTGTGGGAGAATAATGGTCCCGCGCCGGTGCCCCCCTCCTGAGCCGAGGTCTGTCCACGTCTCGTCCCGGATCACATGAAAATACAGACTCAGGTTGGACGTAAATTCACTTGTCAGGGACGTAGCAAGAAGAGCTTTGTGTTATTGATGGCAGAGGGCGATGTGAGAGAAAGGGAGATTTGTACATTGTCAACGCATTATCACGGCAAGGTATAACTTTACACAAACGTTTGAGCTCTTTAAAAACATATGTAACTGATTGTATTCAACTTATTACAATGAGAACAAGTAATGGCCCTTGTATAATGTGGTCCATAGATAGTACTACTCATGTATTTCACTTAAGGGGAGACATCGCGGGTGAATAAAGAAATATAGAGTGATATCAATGAAACTTTCGCTGTATATTACTGACATAAATATAAAATGTATTGGAAGTTTTCTGTCATTTTATGTTTCGATGAAAAATAAGGGTTTTATGGGTAAAAATTGCCTATATTTTTGAGAAAGGTCTGGCTGCAGCTGATGGAGGGGCGCGTGACTAGTGGAGCTCCACAGGAAATTATGTCACCTCCACAAAACAGCGCTAGCTTAAACTAATCCAAACTAACCCTAATCCTAACCTTAAGGTTAGTGGAGATTCTAGAGTCATGTTATTGAGATACAGTAAGTTTAGAAATTGAAAGTGGAGGTGATATCATTTCCTAAGGAGCTTCACTCGTCACATGCTCCTCCATCGTCTGGAGCCAGAGCCTCTTGATATTTTTGGCGACAAAATCTAAATAATGGATAGAACGAAGTTTAAATTGATGTTTTTTTTGTTGACATATCAGGTACAAAAGCTTTGATCAAAGGGGATTTTGGAAATCTTGTTTAGTTTTTGAATAAACTAGTTATTAGTGAATAAATCTGTGAAAAAATAAATTCCACCTTCCTGTTTTTTTGGGGTTCAAAAGTCAATAAATCAGGCTAGCAATTAAATATGGAAAAGACTTCAAAATAGGAGACTTCAATAAAATAGAGAAATGGCAAATGAAGTTACATTTACCCAAATAGTTCTATGGAGAAACATTAAACACACCAGTGCAATAATTACACTCCTTATAGATTAGGTCATTTATTTGTTTTCAGCTGAAAGTATACAGTATATGTTAAGATAATAAACTGGCCCAAAACCTGAAAGTTTTGCCTGTGGGTGAATAGGGGAAAAATAGATTTTACAGTAGCACCACGATGACTGCTGACAGGTTGCACCGATGGGATTTAAGCATATCGTCAAAAGCAGACAACAAATAAATGAAAGACCTTAACCAGAGAGTAGAAATGCATAACACAACCAATACTTCTAATAATTATCCCTTCATCCTTTTGCTAAATGAGCTGTAATCCTTCCTGAAAGTATTTCTATTTTAGCCTCTTCACTGCCTTGACCCTGACACAGAGCCTGGGGACACACTCACTCCGTCTCATCATGAGTGACTGTCCAGGCCTCAACAAAGTGGCAATAATTTGAGCCGACACCCCTCGCTCTCCCCGCTCTCCTCGCTCCAGGGCGCACACGGGGGCAAACAGGGAGCACCCATACACCCCAGAGAGAGCGAGAGAGAAGGAGACCGAGGCACCCTCCAGTCATTACATAACCACAATTAACAAGTGTCATCCCATTTACTCGCATGACAGCGTCCAGACACCAGCCTCCTGTGTGGGCCCTGCAGTCTACATATCCACTTACTCAAAAAACTGATCTCAGTGTATTATCTTTAATTTATTGAAGAATAAAGAACATCCCCCTCCTCGAGCCGCCACCTTATCGTGGTGGAGGGGTATCAGAAGAATCAGAATCAGAATCGAGTTTGTCAATGAAGGTTTCACAGACTAGGAATTTTCTTTGGTACTCGTGCAACATGAAGATAAAAAAAAAGATAAATAATAAACTATGGAAAAAATAAAATAAAGGATATAACTATAAGGCATGCATGAAAATAGAATAAGATAAAAAAAAATCTAATAAAATAGTAATTTAACACAATACGAGACAGCAGCATAAATGGTAAATGGTGAATTACAGATTAGCAGCAAATGTGAGTGTGGACATACCACATAGTGCAAATAGAGCAGTGCAAATGGAACAGGTTAATCAGTTTACATTAGACTGGTACAGAGTTATTAAGTGTTCATGGTTCTGATATGACGGTATTGGATGTT
>OMNZ01110479.1:0-15724 GCA_900303255.1 Lesueurigobius sanzi
AACAGACAATACCAGGAGTCCTGGGTTTGTCGCTGAAAGTCTGGTCTGCATCGTATGTAGGGACTGAGGTAATGACACCTTCAAAACTGCTTTGGCACATGGAGACTGAACACCCGGATTAAAATAACCTTTTGGAGTTCGGATTGAAAGGAAAAAACGTTAAAGGACAGCTATTGCTAGCTACTGGCAAAGAGAAACCAGCCCAGGGCTCCCTCTGACTCGGAGATTTGGTGAGTTTTAATCGTCATGCACTTTATTTATTTTCATTGTATTTGTCCACCACACGTGGGAGGCTGTGTCCGTGAAAATTATGCCTTACATTAAACATTTTACACCAGTCCTGTGATGTAAAAAAGGCTGGTCTAGTCCCAGTGTCAGTGCAGTCGTTCAGTTGTGTATCACTGGTTCAGACGATACGCTCCAGTATTTTCAGAATCAGATTGCAATTTATAACTTAATCCTTTTAGACCTTTATCTAGACCTAAGAATATTATTAAAGGTAGTAAGTAACATGAAGTGGGCTCGCTTAATTGGTCGCTGCCAATGACCTGTTTTCTGTCCATTTGTGCGTCCACATTCAACACAGTGAAAGGGCAGATGACTGTCTCCATCACTGCACTTGTTCTCGAGGGTAATCCAACTTATTATTTGTCAAATAGATTTGGAAAACAATTCTACAATCGCATGAACGAAGGCCAGAGTAGCTCCAAAGTGTACGTCCCTACAGCAGGTATGTCCCGGGCTACACGTCCAAAATTGCAGCGTAAGTCATTACTGCGTGACCCGTGACGACACTGGCAAATCATCTATTGAGTGGGATAGTTGTGGGCTCACAGTACAGCGTGGGACATTGCTGGAGCATGTAGGGGGTGTGAGTCTGAGAAGCATGTGTTTAGTGGCTTAGTGCTGTATTTACTGTCAGCAGCTTGTGTGATTGAATAGTGAGGCCACCTTTTGGTGCAGTGTTTTTCCAGAAAGAAGCCACCGTTTTTGCTAGTGTTTATTTTATTTTAGTTTTGTTCCTGTAATAACCATAAAGGTTAACCATAAACCAGGTCAAACCCTCATTTTGACACTCTTTTTTTGGAAGCATAGACTACCGTATCATTTTCACCTGCCCTCCATCTCAATTTCAAACCATTCATTGGTTTCAGTCACATGCTTTTTTTTTTCTTGTTTTGGACTCCATTTTAAGTAGGGATGTTCCGATCATGCCGATACCACAGTTTTTGTCAGGTATCGGCGAGTATCTGAACCAAAACCTATCCCATACCACAATGTGTTTTTCTGGGCTCTGCAAACACTGCTAATAATCTCAGCAGTGTTTCCTATTTTGCCTTCATTTAATCTTTAGAGTGGAAACAGAACCTTGACAGAATACATTTTATATGCAGAATGAGCCATGTGCTATGGGCTTTGGCATCTTTTCACAGACTTTTGCTTGTATTTTTATTCACACAGTGGTACCGGAGGGGTACAAATATTGGTATCCAAATATCGGATCGAATCAGATGAGAAAAAAAATAGTAAACACTAATTTTGGCTGAATCAAAATGTAGGCTGTCAGAATGTCCACACTATTCCCTATGTAGTGTACTTTATAGTCACGCCATTTTGCATGGTGTCCGAATGTCCAGAGAAAATTTTCAGGGTGATCGGTATCAGGCGTTACTTCCCGATCAGGACTCAGGACTAGGGCTGGGTACCGTTAAACGATACCAGTACGGTATCGAAAAAATAATGAAGGTACTACCAGTATCGAAAATAAATTGGTACCGAAAACAGGTACCGAAAAAATATTTATCTTTAGAAAATTTCTCTTCCTGGTGGGTCTTGAGACTGCACTAAAGAAAGGGCTGAGGTGTTTCAGCTCAAATAAATGATAAAAACACTAAAAGAAACAGTATTTTACAGAATAAATGATCATTTATTGTTCTGTTTTATGGTTCTACAACAAAACTAAAAATCAAGCATGAGGATAAATGACTCGATTTGAGAATATTAGTCTGGTTTAGAGCAGGTTTGACTAGATTAGACATATTTACTACTGTCATCTAGATTATTTGGTTTATTTCATGACAATTTTTGCTGATTCTAAGGTAATCTCACTTGAATTAGGAAACTAAACTGCCAAAAGACCAATTTTCCTACCCCATTGGTAAATTAATTTAAATAAAAAAGGCAGAAATCTATTGAAGAAAGTCAAAACAAGTGGTTAGAATTAGGTCAAATGAGCCACTAAGTCTTAACTCAAAACAGCTCAAATTTAGATAAATAAGATGAATTTGGGTCATTTAAACTTAAAATATTAACTTTTTTTGTGTAGATGACCAATAATTTAGTATAGGTATCGAAAAAGGTATCGTAAACCAAGTATCGTTAAGGTACTAGTATCGAAAAAACGGAACATGAACGGTACCCAGCCCTACTCAGGACATGTATGTGTTTATTCTCATTGCTTTTTATCAGATCTATAGTTATGCAGATGTACAGAGTGAGACCTCTCAACCTGTCAAGGGGGCGCGAGTATGTTTGCGGTGGGGAGTTATTTTAAAGTGCTTTGAGCCACATTTGGGCGATGCGAGACACACGAGGAGCAGCGAGGGCAAAGGCTTCATATAATCCTCGTTTTCATTCAGGAGGTAAGCAGCACAGAGCACACATGCAGCGGCTCATGTGACAGTCAGCTAATGTCGCTGCCTTCTCTTGAGAGAGAGAGAAGCTGGATGCCACTGAAAACTGCCCAGAACTGACTTGTTTACAGCCAGCTAAAGTTTTAAACCGAGAGCGGACCTCAATTATCTCATTAAATATGTACAGTGTGGCACAAACTAGGGCTGGGCGATATATCGATATTTAAGATATATCGATATATTTTTAAATGAGATATGGAATAAGACCATATCGCAGATATCGTCAGTTCAAATTTGTGCTGTAATACTGGCTTCAGACAAGAAAAAGATTGCCCTGTTTTATTTTATAGGCTATTTTTTATTTAAGATTGTCTTTTTTTTATTTAAATGTGCACCTTATGGAGCTTTGTTTATGTTACAGTGTTTATGTTTACATTTTATAGTAAGTTTTCAATAAATCTACTCGTATCTGGCTTTGACTGTTTGATTTCATTTCCAGCTCTCACTTTGTGAAAAAACAGTGTTTCCGCTGGGAATTAAAAGTCATTAACTTAATTTAATCAAAAATAAGGCCTTAAATTTAAAATTAAAAAGCATTCATTTGAATTCAAACTGGCTTAAATCAAAAGTACTTGGAAAATAATGACATTGTTCAACTACTTTTACAGCAGAAGTTTGTCAAAAATACAAAAATGAGGGTCTAGATGGAGTTTTGGCAGAAATGATGCACTTTCTGTAGAAAATTTCTCCGTTCTATCAAATTTTCTATTGAATATCGAAATTTATATTGAATTTGTGGCATTAAAAATGTAGTATTTGGATTAAAATGGCATTAAAAAGCATTAAATTTGACCTGCTGTTACCTGTAGAAACCCTGAAAAATATTGGGATATACATCGTATATCGATAACCTAAATATATCGGGATATGACTTTTGGTCGATATCGCCCAGCCCTAGCACAAACAGTAGCGCTGTTTCCCGATCGTTCTTAAAATCCTTCAAGGCTACTTACAATGAACCAGGTCTAAACCAGGCCTGAGCCAGGACCAAACCTGGACTCAGACGAAACCAGGGCTCAGTGGAGAGTGAACAGAAGAAGCACAGTCTACATTGGCAAAAATAATTAAGAATCTATAATACATTAAGAAATTCTTAATGTATTATAGAAGTATTGGATTCCCACAATGCATCTTGAAAAGTAGCGACAAGCAAATAATGGTCACTAAACTGGTCGATATAGACCACAATTCACTGCTGAACCGTTGAGTCAAGATGAAATGACCAACGCAAACAAGATTAACTCAAAACTGTGTGAGGTGAAATACTACTAAGTTTTTGATGAGGAAACATTGTTATAACATATTTTAAAGACGGGGAAAAATTTTGCATGATTTACTCCATCTCCTTAAACAAAACTAAACAAGATGGCTAAAATCCCCTCTGAACAAATCTTTGTAACTAATCAACAATATCAACAAAATAAAATCACACATTTAAACCTGGGTGTATCCATTATTTACATTTCGTCTTGAAAACATTAAATGAAAGAAAACATGATCGAAAATGAGGGAAATTGTCAATGGAGATCTCCAAATTGAGATTTGTTGAGTTTACCCTGTTCACCTGCAGCATCTCCTTAATCGTCAGCTAATATTTATTTTCCATGCCGTCATCACCTGCAAATACTGAAATGTTTGTTCTGTCCTCATTAGTCAGTCCGCTCTGGGGTGTGAGGAATCCTGGCGCCCCCCGTCCCTCAGTAAATCACCACTTCCATTGTTTATTATGAGGCCAGGTTTCTCTGACGCAGTTTAGTCCTGACCTCAGCAGTAACTGGATCCACGTTCACCCACAGGCCTCCATTCAGACCGACGAGGGAAAGAACTGCGTAAACGGACTCACAAAACCTGCTGTAGACTCCTCTACACACAGAAAAATAAAGGTTTAATGTTGTACCCAAAAGGTACTTTTATTAGGAAAGTACCCTGCAAGTACAGATGCGGTCCTTAAAGGAATAGTTCAGCGCTTTTACATGGATACATATGTTCTAACCTGGGCTTAGATGAGGCGATGCGTGGCTTTCTGGTCTTTGTGCGTGCCTTCAGTCCCGTGTTTCCGGAAGTGAGTGGAAGGAGGCATCTCTCTGGGGGAAGCTTACTGCGCGGAGGCCGAAGCACTCCTTAACCTCTTAAACCCCAGCGTGCCAAATTTGGGTCCTGGGGAAGGAAAGAGAGAGAAGTAGTAAAGAGGGAGAGAGAGAGGGGAAAGTGAGGAAGGAGAGAGAGAGAAGAACGAGAGATTTTAGTGCCCAATTTGGGTCCTGTGGGGTTTAACAGGTTAAACTATAGTGCCCCTTTTTTCCGCTTAGAAAATTGACAGTTTTAATTTTGTGTAACTATACTTTGAACGTGTAACTACTGACATAACCCTATTTAAATAGGGGAAACTTGTAAGAGATTTGTGGCTTCTAACTTCTCAGAAATTTGGTGCCATGGGACTATACTGTAGAGGCAAAATGCCAGCAGTGTCTTTGGTCGTCTTACGGGGCTGAAGGCACAAAGACCAGACAGCCACGCATCGCCTCATCTAAGCCCAGGTTAGAACATATGTATGCATGTAAAAGCGCTGAACTATTCCTTTAAGGTGATTTTTGTGGACATTTGTTTAATCCTAGAGGTACAAAATCACTGCTCAGAGCAAATGGTACAAAATTGTACCAGTAGCAGTGCATGTGATACACTATTATCCAATCACAGAGCAGTCACTGCTGTTTGAATCTTCAGCTATCTTTCAGCTCTATTCAGCTAATATCAGCAAATATGTTCCTATATTCAGAGGTACAAAGTTGTTCTCCTCTAGGGTACAGCTGGAGCGACAAAGCTCTGTAGCCTTTTAGGTCCCTCTATTTCTTAGTGTGTAGTGAAAAGGGCCATCAAGTTTATATTTATTATATTATATTTCAATTAGGGATTGCCATAGAAAGTAGTTTGGAATTAGGGCTGCACGGTATTGTAAAAACTTATATATCAACAACATTGGTTCCCAAAGTGGGGTCTGGGGCCCTTTGGGGGTCCTCAGAGGCACTGCAGGGGCCCCCCAAAGGTTGATTACAAACCATGGATATAATATGGTTTAACTTTTAATGAACTTTAGGTGTATTTGTTTAATAAGGATTACTGAGGAGCAGATATACTGAAAAAACGACTTAAAGTTTTCAGTAAAATTTTCTTGAAATAAGACTATTTGACATCGATTTGAGTCAACATATCTTATTGCACTTAAAAATAGAAAAGAAATGTAATTTTAATTTAAAATAGAATCAAAAATCAAAATTAGCAGATTTTTTTTTTTACTTGGCGAGTCAGCATTACTCAAATTATGGTCAAATATTTTTAAATACAGACATTTTAGCTCATTCAAACATAATTTGTTGCAGTATAATTATTATTATTTGCAGTTACTATTGAGTAAAACATGACATTGTTTAACAAGGGCCCTGTGGAATTGTTGGATTGATTCCTGGGGTTTGGGAAGAGAGAATTTAAGACCAGTTGAATAATGGCAGAAATTCACATTTTTTTGTTGAAAAGAAGTGGAAGTGAGACAATAAAGACAGTAAAGCTTTTATTGAAAACGACAATTAAACTGAAACAGACTGTTTTGCAGCTGATCAATAGTTAAGGACCACACCTGCTGGTTCTTGCTTGTAACACCCAGATGTCCCGCCTTTAACCACAATACTGTCACGTGATTGGCCCAAACCACTGCTGGTTTGGTACGAACAGTGAGTCTGGAGCGGTTCATGATGGAATGTGTTTGTTAACTCACAGGCACCTCAAGAATTCAGCCTGGAGGCAGTTTTAGCGCTGCTAATATATCGCAAAAAATATTAGGTGATGCAGTATCTGTATCGCAAGAAGCCACAATATATCACAAAATGTCTTCCATTTGACGGAGATCGACACGTTTGTTGAAAACTCAGCCTAAAAAGAAATGCATGGAACTTAGAAAACTGAAAGATCAGTTTTGGGTATAATTTTTTCCTAATTTAGCTCCATTTTGGCCTTGTTTTGGTCCTGATTTATTGTTTTTTGACACAATTCCCTGAATAACGAATTACTTTCTTGTGTTGAAACTGAATGGAACATACCACTTTGAAGCGGTTTAGTAAAATACTCACAACAACCAAAATACATGGATAAAGGCTTAAAAAAATACATGGATAAAGGCTTAAAAAAGTGACCAAATACTTTTCTGCATTATCCAAATCATACGAAGCACCCCTCAAAAATGTTTTCTATCCGTGTTGTATCGGCCTTCAGCAAAACCGGACCTAAAAAGCGACTGAACCAGGAACAATGGGTGTTTCGGTTCTTTGTCACTGCAGCCTGTCTCACTGACTTTGGGCCTTTGAGGGGGGAGTCAAGGGGCCGACAAAGACACCCATTCACTCCAGGGATTCATTCACTGTGTGTCATATTGAGTTACTAATTCCCCCAAACACCGACCTGTCCTGGTTCAGACGGTGGGAAGAGTGATGAGAGAGCCCACAGTAACACTGGCGGACATTGTTCTGTTTAATCTAAGCAGTGCTCAAAGTCCATCACTGTTCAGTTATCAGCCGGCTTTATCACAGTTCCAGGGACAGAAGTTCACTCTGAGCAAATTAACATTAAGGTTAAGGTCACTTTCTGTGTGGAGCTAAACAGTGCCGTGCTTTTCAAAACAGCCCAAGTTCCAGAAATTTCCACAAATTTTTCCATAAAGACATGATTTAAGACTCTATTTAAGATCATAAAACTTCCAAGACGTTGGACACTAATCAAACATGTTGTAGAATTTGATGATTTCAGCTGGCGCACAGGTGCCAGTGCAACTCTATGGGAGAAACAGTTTTTGAAAATCTTAAAATGGAATATCCACATTAATATCTTTGATATGGGTTGGATTTACAAATCTGCCAATATTGGTCTTTTGACTGAAAGTCCTTTCATCTGACCAAAATCACACATGCTTTTGAATGTTGTAACCACTTTTGAACATCTTGATGATGAAATAACTTGACCTCCGTTCATATGTGCTGACAGAGAAGACATTGAACTTTGTGACAGTTTTTTCTTTCATGTGTAAAAAACAGTAATTACAGAGATATTAGCCAATAAAGAAAGTCAACCATTGGTTACCTCCATTGTATTCTACTTGTCCATCACTATTTTAAATTATAGGCTCTTTAAAATGTTGTGATGTCACGTGAACTCAATCATTGACCAAATGTTGCACTTTGTTGTAAAAGCAACATCGCCCTGTAACCTTTCAGGTTTAGCGCCTCTAGAGGCCTCAAGCGCCACTGCATTACAAGTCCTTTATTATTATTATCGGAGTATTATAGTCCATGTGTGAATAAAGAACTTCTATTCTATTTTCCAAGACCGAGTGCCTTAGAGATTTGACTGCAGTTTACCCTTCTACAATCACCTAGCAAGTCTAACGTTTTGGTCTATGAGGATTTTTATGTTGTTTGCATAAGCCACTTAGATATTTGCAGCTGTCTTCACATTAAATTTGCAATGTTGATTCAAATGTGATAGATCTTGCAGCTCATCCCTACTGTGCATTTTTTAGTCTTTTGGGAGGTCGGCCTGGGAACGTTCTTGAGACAGGAATGTTAACCTTTCAGCCAAAAGGGGCGATAGACAAAGACTAGAGAGCAATTTTGAAATTCCAAGATTAGCTTTGAGAGCTCTCCACGTCAGCTGATAACAGGTGTCCTTGGCCTTGACCATAGACCGTGCAAACAGTGGACGAAGAGGGCGTGGCTTTCCCCAAAGCGTTTGGCTCAGGCTAAAGGAAGCTCCATCGTGCTGCGGATGAGGGATGTTTTTGGAGACACGCCCATATTAAGTCTATGCTGAAAATTAGGGCTACAAGATTTTGACAAAAACCTAGTTACGAATTTTCCAGACAGAACATGCAATTACGATTTAATTGGCTTTTTTAACAATATATATTCATGTTGTATGTTTTTCATACAATTGAGTATTGTCTAACCATAGGATGATATGAAAATGTTGTCTCACAATTAATGCAAATATAAAAATTAGACTATTCCACATTTTCTTATGTAAATGAGTTTTGATTTTGCTGTAGCTGGACTTTATATTAGCCATGTGCTCTGATTATGCTGGCAATTGTGAAAAAAAAAAATGGTACGATTAATTAATTGTGCCTTCTTGTCATCGTGATGGCTAATATTATTATACTCATTAGGACAAGCTAAACCTACGTCGACTGTTTTCACATAATAGAAAGGTTAACCTTTAGAGCAGGGGTCTCCAACCTTTTTTACCTTGCGAGCTACTTTTGCGTAACAAAAACTGGCAGCGAGCTACTTATACTTCAAAGAAACACGTGTAACTAGGCCTCTAAGAACTGCCAAGATGCCCATTCAACTCGATAAAAGAAAATGACAGGAGTTTCTGCATTATACTTTGCTAAGTTTGGAGATATTTTGGTCAGAATAACAGATTACAGATTTTGTGATTAATATTCCTTAACTGTGATGTAACAGTTTATAACCGGTCCCACACCTATTTTCAACAGAAGAATCAATCGATGCCAAGTTGCTTTGGGTGAATTGGTTTCGGGTGACTGTATGTAAGCTCCGTACAAGTTGACACATTAGATGGATCTCTCTGCACAGGTTCAAGTTGGGCATGTGGGTTTGATCTGCCAAGTATGGAAAGAATCCCGAATCTCAGTATGTCGTTTAAATAAAATGATTGATTCTGTTTGCCTGGTTGTTCTGAAAGCGCTGTTGATTACTTTGGATATAAATTGTGCTCCAAGTCAATCTGCCCTGCCTTTGCCTTAAGGTGAGACACTACAGGCATATTCAAATTCAAATATTTCATACATTGGACATGTACTGTATGTAACTTGTATACTTTCACGTGGAAACGTATAAATTGACAAATCTTCACAATAAGGTGTTTAATTTTTCCACTGATTCAACATTTTCCATAGACTTCGCAACGTCAAAGGCCACTTTCTCAGAATGCATTTTCTGTAACAACATCTCCACTAGAGTAGCACCTACAGACTCCAAACTTAACAGTCTTGGTTTTAACTATATTCTGAAGTCTGTGTAGGTTCTCAGTCGTACAGGTGTTGTCCATGGTAGACAAAGATTCTTCAGTCTTCATCTGTACTCTGTAGTTACAGTAACTTCAGAGTATTATGAAGGTTTGTTCAGGGAGATTTTTCAATATTTAAATTAACTAGCCTGATTAAAAAAAAAAAACTATCCCAAATCCCCTTTGAACAAATCTTTAACTAATATATCAACAAAAGCAATCCGAGATGGTCAAACGCATTTTATTTCAGGAACATTGTTGAGTTAACGTGGACTGACCCCATAATGGTAGTTTTTCTGTGTTTTGTCCCAGAGCACACAAAGGTGGTGGTGATCCAGGGCGACATCACGGACTACAGCTGCGTCCTGGAGGCGTCCCGTGGGGTGGACGTGTTCATCCACGCAGCCAGTCTGGTCGACGTGTGGCACAAGGTTCCAGAGTCTCTCATCTACAGCGTCAACGTCAAAGGTAAGTCGCAGTATAACGTTTCCTCGTCAAAAAAACAGACCTGGAGTAATATTTCACTTCATTCACGCAGTTTTGAGGTAATCCTGTTCACTTTGGTCATTTCTTTCTGGTTGACTTCTTCTACTGTCCAGCACGTTGATCAGTAGCCAAGAGTGGGAATCATGTGGCGAGCAGCGCAATGGAGAGAGCACAGACGCTCAGAGCTGATCCAATATTGGATTATTCACCTTATTCTGTCCCGCCCACTTTTGTTGTGAAAGCATTTCCTGTTTTTTATTAGCACTTCCTGTGAGCTGAAAATCCATTGTTGTCAATGTAAGACAGTGAAGAAAATAAAATGGAAATAAACAAAAACCTCGCAAAAAAGCTCAACGTAAATAAATTTGTGTGGCTCAGGTTTAGTTTCAGTGGAAGGACAGCATGAAAAAAATTACATAAAATATATATTTTTTGCGATATTATACATTAGTTTTTGTTGTCACTTTAATTGTCTAATTGTTTGTGAATAATTTTAAAGGACCAAAGCTGATGGATATATTTTCACAGTTTGTTGTAAATGTTTTATGTTTAGCCAATAACAAAAATCAAAGCCAATATCAGCTCAAGTCAGACCTGCAGTTTCACCATAAAAACAAGATGGCGGCCCCCATGGCAACTTCCTGAATAAGGTGAATTGGCTTTATAAATGTGGAAGACAGTTTGGGGGTTTGAACAATTACGTAATTGTACCGGGAAGTACAAAACAAAGCGCTGCAGAACCAGAGAAGAAATCCACATGAAACGACCAAAGCAAACGGGATTAATTCAAAACTGCGTGAATGAAGAACAACTCCAGGTCTGTCTGGATTGTGCATGATCTGTCTCCTTTCTCATTTAATGACTGAAGTTGTTGTTGAAATACGCTAAGTTGTCGCAAGTTGGGTGGGATTGTGGCATTAAATTCAACCGTAAAAGGTCTTTAAAAGTTCGCCTGGAGAGTACTTGTGGCGTCCTGATGTGATGGAGGTGGTGACAGTGAGCAGGAAAAAGCCTTTTTTTCAGTTTTACAGCGGAAAAATGCACTAAAGCAGAGGAAGTCCACACCCCGCACCGCTCTGTCTGCCTCCCAGCTTCCACCCGACCGCATAACCACACCCACTGGTTCCTGTCCCGCTTTAAACAAGGCCAGACCGAAGACATAAATCTCCTACTGGGAAACGGGTAGCTTCGTCAGAACAATATCTTAACCCAGAGCCGTCATTCTCTCACTCTATTGCATTATCTCTTGTTCATTTCAATCTTTCGACACTCATTTGATTATGAAATTTAATTGCAGCAGTCTATCAATTCTGACATTTTCATATTGTGCTTTTCTGGTTCATGCAGCTTAAACTGACCACATGTTGCATAATTGAGGCCTCAGCGTTAAATAGTTTATGATTTAAAAGGGAAAAACAAAATATTGTGTATGTAAAGTAAAGACTGTAAGGAGTGAGAGACTGGGGACCTCTGCAGGCAGCAGTGGGAATGGCACACTGTAAAAGAGCGAAAACAAACTTTCACTTGCATTTAACGGCTCGCTTGTATATAGAGCTTTGGAACTGACATCACAGTGCAATGCATTATGGGAATTTTGCCACCATTTGTCAGGGCCACAAAACAATTAAAACACAGCCCATTTTCAATATTATTCCCTCATAGATCAACACATCAACACAATCTGCTGGCCACGCCCCATTATGTGACATCACATTCCAAAGCTCTATAGATCAGTGTTTCCCAACCAGCTTTGAAGGGGGTACTTGGAATAATTTCAGATACAAAATAAGATGAAATTGAATTGTATTTTTGATTATTATGTTGAAAGAAAAGCTATTGAAAACATTTAACTGTAAAGACTGAGAGTTTGAGAATATTTACTGGTAATTAGGAGTTTTAGTTTATCTTTTAGTTTATCTTTAGTTTCATTCCTTTCTAACTAATCATTGAGGCATGGGGTAAAATGAGATGAAACAAATTGTATTTTTGATTATTATAGTCAAAAAAAAGCTTAAAATACATGTATCTGTAAAGAGTGAGAGTTTTCAGTGTATTTAGTTTTAGTCGTTCACTTTCTAACTAATCAACAAAACCATCGAGGCAGGTTGGGAACCACTGCTATAGATGACAGAGTGATGAACACACTTTGAGTTTACTTGACTCCTCAGAATGGCTCCAGTGATGGATCATTGGGGATTGGGCTTTAAAAATGTGGAGGATTCTTTGTATACAGTTCTGCTCATAAGTTTACATACCCTTTTAATCTTTTGGCCATTTTTCATAGAATATGAATGATAACACAAAAATCTTTTGTTCCACTCGTGGTTAGTGGTTGTGCAAAGCCATTTATTGTCTACTCTTTAGAAATCATAATGAAAGAGAAACTACTCAAATGTCCCTGATCTAACGTTTACATGACCTTCAACAACTGCCAGGAAAACTGTTCAGGAGCAAAGAAAAACTCACTTCAGCTGAAATACAGGACTGTCTGACAAAATTGATGCTTGTTTCAAGATACACAAACATATGTAAACCTTTGATCAGGGACATTTGGCTAGTTTCTAGCCAAATGTCTTAAACAAATACATGGCTTCATGCTAGGGCTGCACGATATATCGCTTTCATCGCTATATCAAGATTTTAGTGCCGCACGATAGAGGATCAGACAATATCGATAATAACGATATACGTGCGTCACTTTTCCCGCCGCCATCCCGGAAATTTGCCATAACGCCCCACGGGGCCACGTCTGCCAGTCCACCTACAATGCAGCCTGAACTGTCCTCTATCGGTGCTGGAGTCGCGCTAATGTCAGCGCTAATGTCAGTGCTAATGTCAGCGCTAATGTTAGCGCTAATGTTAGCGCTAATGTCAGCGCTACTTTCAGCGCTGCTTTCAGCGCTACTTGCGCTACTTTCGGCGCTACTTTCAGCGCTACTTTCAGCGCTTTAAAAGGCTCTCTCTCCTCATCTATTCATTCCCTGCATCTCTCGTGCTGTGGCGCCTCTTCTCCGCAGTTTCTCCCGTCTCTCGCTGCTCTGACTGAGTCACACGGTGCTCCTCTGCCTAATTGTTCCCCGTGTTGTAAAGACACTCCACGCCGCTGTTTGAGCCACACTGTCGGTTTCACTCATTACGGGTCGGTCCCAAACTAAAACAGTGTTCCGCGAAACGGATCACGGTGGCGTACACGTGCTAACATGCACTCCCATGTGCACGCGCCCCTGTGCGGGGCTCCCGTGTGGTTGCCAGTGTGAGGCTGGACCCACCGGCCACAAAACATGAGTGATCACGTGGAGTTCAATTTACAGCAGTAAGTTTTCATTTAGGCCCCGCCCCCTAGCGCCAAATATAATCTACAGCCTGTGAATAAGATAACTAAGCCTAAGTGTTTAAAACACTAAACCCAAGAAACTAAATATTTAATAGTATTTATTTATCACACATTTTGGTTTATAGTTGTACTTTACCTTAATAATGTCTGGAATCTGGATGTGCTAAAC
Source organism: Lesueurigobius sanzi (assembly GCA_900303255.1). NCBI lineage: Eukaryota > Metazoa > Chordata > Actinopteri > Gobiiformes > Gobiidae > Lesueurigobius > Lesueurigobius sanzi. Next base: position 13,757 of record OMNZ01110479.1, read on the forward strand.
TGGATTTGGAAATAAATCAGGTCCGAGTTATATCGTATATCGCCATTCAGCCCAAAAATATCGAGATATGACTTTTTGTCCATATCGTGCAACCCTACTTCATGCAACCACTAACCATGAGTGAAATAAAGGTTTTTGTGTTATCATTCATATTCTATGAAATGCATAAGTTTACATACTGCCAGGGGGATGTAAACTTTTGAGCACAACTGTATTTCTTTCTATTATTGGCAAATATTGGCTTTTTTTCTTTTCTTTGCGCCGCAGCTACTCCTTCGTTCTTTCAAGCACGTCTTTGTAAAGCATGTCCTCCCCCATGTGTCACTGTCCTATGTCTTTGTTGCACTGTTGCAAATACGCACGCACCAAATCTCACAAAAAAGAGGACAGTATACTGTGTTCCCTCTATGATGCAATAAAGTCTGAATGCAGTGAAGATGATGAAATTATTTTGGTGACGTCCCTTTTTTCATGACTAACATGACGAGCTCTTTGGTGACTAAAACTTGATGAGACATGTAGGGCTTTTCATTGACTACAACTAGATAAGATAAGACTTTGTTGATCTCACAATGGAGAAATGTACTTGTTACAACTGCTCTTAAGATAAGATCACACAGAGGGGTGCAAAAAGTCAGGAAATGTGCCATCAAAGAAGAAAATAAGTTTGCAAACAGGTAGTAATAATAATAATAGAATGGAATAAAAATAATAATGCAATAAACTGTAAACATCTCTTATGTACACGGAGGAAAATAAACTAAAACAAGACTGAAACCTTATTGAGTTTTTGTTGGCTAAATCTTGACTAAACTCAATACATATAGAAATAACTAAGACTAATGAGCTTTTTCATCCAGAAGGCTAAGAGTAAAACTAAGATGGCTGCCAAAAACAACATTGCATGAATGAAGACAAATACTACTCCAGATATATTTTTACAAGAGCACGTCATAACATGGTTTATGCTCAATAAGTAGATTTTGCTGGAAATGAATCCTTTAACATACTAATGTCACACAAAAAACACTTAAGTGTTTTTGTGATTGTTAGGTACAGTAAACTTAATTGATATCTGGCTTTAATGACACAGCCTCAGCAGTTATAGTCATAGTATCTGTAGCTGTTTGGTTTCTTTAGTGCATGTGTCACGGTTCTAATATAAGACCTAATGACATCTCCGGAACGGGGTCTGACTCAGATCTGTTTGTGTCTAATTATAAATAACTAGACTTGGAGGCGTCTCTCATTTCTTTTCACAAATGGACACAGTCTGCACCAGTCAGTTTTACCACTTCAGTCATGTGAGATCACACTGGAATGACGCAGCTTTGATTTCTGTTCCTCTTCGCCAACAAACATGAATGAGTATTTTAAAGGGCCTATATCAGGGGTGGCGAACACTCGCCGCATGCGGCTCTTTGCCTGATGGATCCATTTGATACACTGCGGCTCCGATATTTCCATGGATTGAAAAGTCATTAAGAATCTCTCTCCAAAACCCAATCGTTGTCCCTTAGACCAGTGTTTCCGAACCAGGGGTACGGGGACCCCTAGCGGTACGTGAGAGGTTAGCAGGGGGTACTTGGATTAATTTCAGATAAAAAATAAGATAAAACAAACTGTATTTTTGATTATTATAGTCAAAGAAAAGCTTAAAAAACATAACTGTAAAGAGTGAGAGTTTCAGTGTATTTAGTTGTCTTTTTTACTGATAATTAGGAGTTTTAGTCATTTACTTTCTAACTAATCAACAAAACTATTGAGGCAGGGGGTACTTGTAGTATAAATGAAAGGCCCAAGGGGTACGCAAGGCAAAATAGGTTGGGAACCACTGTTCTAGGCCTCTGGGAGGCGGGGTAAAGTCGCGTTGACAATTTGTGTCCAAAAAGGCTAAAGGACTGCACAATATATCGCAAAAAATATCGTATCGCAACATTAGGTGATGCAATGTCCGCATCGCAAGAA
>OMNZ01110480.1:13808-32135 GCA_900303255.1 Lesueurigobius sanzi
CTGTCATTTGGTTTATTTCATGACAATTTTTAGTGATTCTAAGGTAATCTCGGTTGAATTAGGAAAATAATACTGACAAAAGGACAAGACCAATTTTCTAACCCCATCGGTAAATAGTTCTATCCAAATAATCCAAAATTGATCAGTTCTGAGCCGCTCTGTTTCATAGCGTGGACCCAGCCGCTCCGTTGCGCTACAGCCATATTTTTAAATCAATGCTACTTATTTGTTTTTTACAATGCGATTCCCCCTGTTGCCTGTAGGGGGCGCTCCAGGCCAAATCCTCATCAGCCCTGACACATACTATATTCGAGTATCATGTCATCTTCACAGAGGCATTATTTGAATGTATAAATTGTAATATATCAATGCACAGACATCCTAATGAAAGATTTTAAGCCTGTTTTTAAAATTGAAATGCATGATATGTCCACTTTAAACTGATCTAGATATTAACTTTTTCAGTAGATAGACAGTATCGACAAAAGTATCGTTCAGGTATCGGTATCGTAAACCAAATATCGATAAAGTACTAGTATCTAAAAAAAACAAGCCACCCAGATACCCAGCCCTAGTCAAATGCATCAGGACTGGCCTTTGAACGCTTTCCCGCAGATGTTGCAGGTGTGCGGCCGTCCCTCCTGGTGTTTGCTCTCCACGTGGCGCAGCATGGCTCCCTTCTCAGTGAACCGCTGCTCACAGACCTCGCAGCTGAACGGCCGCTCCCCAGTGTGAGTGCGGTTATGTTTGTCCAGAGTCCCTGCGACGACAAACAAAGCACAATGGCCTTTACAAATGGAGAGTTCCAATAGGGCTGCACCATATTGAAAAAAACTTGAAGATGCGATACAGTGTGTAATGTTCCAATAAATATTTACTATTACTTATTTTTATTATTTTACTATTTTCCCCCTCCTCGAACGCCACCTTAACATGGTGGAGGGGTTCGAGCACCCGAATGATCCTAGGACAGGGGTCTCCAACCTTTTTTACGCCGAGAGCTACTTTTGCGTAACAAAAATGGCAGTGAGCTACTTGTGCTTAAACACTGGAGTAACTAGATCTCTGAGAGCCAATGATGATAATTCAATACAATAAAAGGAAATGACTGTAGTTTCCGCTTTATACTTTGCTATATTCACCTGAATGTTTGGAGATATTTTGTTCAGAACAAAAAAATGAATCTACAATTTGACTCATCAAGCTTATAGAAATATAAAAAGCCTTTGGCGAGCTACTTGGAAAGGACTGGCGAGCTACTAGTAACTCCCGAGCTACAAGCATTCAGTATTCTGAAACTAAATAAACTTTGACAGTATTCTCCCCAACACTGAATCCCAGTCAATAGGAAGACTTTTGCGATATATTGTGGCTTCTAGCAATACCCACGATACAATATTTTTTGCAATATACTGACAGTAGTGCAGCCCTAATTTGTACTTGTAACTTTAAAGCAGCTGCTGACCTTGTGTGCGGAAGGTTTTGCCGCACAGATGACACTGGAAAGGCCTCTCTCCGGAGTGGACCAGCATGTGCATGGTCAGATTGTTCTTCTGAGTGAACGCATGGCCACACTCAGTGCACACAAACGGCTTGTCATGTCTGTAGCGGATGAAAAAAAAACACAAAATGAATAGTCATTTGTGTTGTTACAGCATTCTCACTGTATTTCTGCCTGCATGATGAGCATGTACCACTTAACTCTTTGCCTACCAGCCCTTTTCTCATCTCAACCCTCTTGCCAGAGTTTTTGCCATATTTCAACAATGTTTGTCGTCTGATTAAAAAAAAAATGAAGATACAAGTCTCAACTTTGAGGTTCATAACTTAAAATAAGGCTTTCCCCCTGTAAAAAAAAAAAAACCACAACCACAACCACAGCCTGTCCTCAGAGCCTCCACGCAAAAAAAAACATTTGCTGGCTTTTGCACACTTGCACTAAGCCTTCGGGGAAATATCTTTGTAGCTTTATTGGCTCTTTAGCCTGTTTGTTTTTTGGATTTCATTCTTTATTCCACCATGGACATTTTAAATCTGAACATATTTATTAGAGGGGTCACTTTTGATGTGAATGTTTAAACTATTGATGTGAATGTTTTAACTATTTTTAACACAATGTTACACAACTCCCCGGAGGCCACAGGGGGCTTGTTTGAAAGCTTGAAACCTGTACATCACTTTCACAGTTATGCCCAAAAGTCTGCAATTTGTGGTTCTTTTTTTACGCGCAATTTGGCACCCCCTCCAGCAACATGGTGCTCTAGGCGGCCCGCCTGGTTCACCTATGCCTGGGGCCGGCCCAGCTGATGACTAAAACTATGATTAAAATCTTCCAAATTTTTTGTGGACTCATTAAAACTAAATAGAGAAATATTGCGATATATTTTTGTCGTGGGCGTGCGGTCATATATCTGTGGTCCTGAATGTGCAGCGGCTCCAGTCTGCAGGTTAACCGCCGACCGCAGGACTGCACATCCTACAAAATACAGTACATTGGAACTGAAAGGCCTTTAGAAACACACAGAAGAAACAATAATATCTGCTGTTTTGGTGTTGTTTTTTAAGGAGCTTAGAATTGTGATTAATTATATACAGTATATACACTGCCGCTCAAGAGTTTGGGGTGTTGGATGTTTTTTCTTTTTTTCTTTTGTTTGTAAGACTATTTACTAGGGATGCACTGATCCGATACTGGTATCGGATATCAGAAAAAATACAATATGGAATCGATTCCAAATAGCAGATACTGAAGTGATACCTGTAGAAGACGGTCAATGAAGTTCTATTCTCCACAGTACAACTTTTGATCGCTGCGCCAAATCCTGCAGTTAGCAGTAGTATGCTAAGGCTAGCTTAAACCAATGAAGGCTGAGTCTAAAGCAATGACCGAGTCACACTTGCGTAAAGTAGTGAAATAATAAGGTCTGTGTTTATATTTTAGTTTGAGAAATACTGTTAAGGCCTGGAGCACATTGTGGATTTATAAACCCACAGTGTGCTCCAGGCCTTCAGTAGCTGATGACGATCTTTGGAGTAAGATCGAAACGTCCTACACTTCAACTACAGAGTACAGATGAAGACTGAAGAATTTCTGCCTACGATGGACAACTCCTGTACGACTGAGAACCTACACAAGTGGGCTATAATATAAGTTAAAAGTTAAAAGCAGTTATTTCCCTGTGCGGCTCTAGAGCTTGTTTTAAAAGAAAAGGAATAATAAAAGTCAAAACTAGATTCGTTTTTTGAGACAATCAATCGGGAAGTACTGCCTTATCACAAAATGAGACCAGGCATCGCAGTGTGATTATAGCTCAGTCAGTAGAGGTTTTCCTCACGGGCGGCCCGTGTTCAATTCCCGGGTGGTACATCATTTTTCATTAACAAAATTGTGATTATTATTACATTTTAAGTTGAAATTTTGATTTTGAATAGCAAATGTTTTTATTTGGTTGTAACGAACGGATTTGTAATGTCAAGAAGGGCACGTTTCATGCTTCACGTAGTTTTAATGACTTTGTATTTAAGCTTACATTACTGTGTGCTGCTCCCTAGGGAGGAAATGCACCGCACGCCACTGCAATGGATTAGTCACTTTCTCACTCACTGTAAACCAGTTTCTTTACATAAAAACAACACATAACTCATCTACAAACCTACTTTTGAGAAAATCTCACAGTATCGGTTGGTATCGACTGGTATCGGTCACACAAACCCCCAGTATCGGAAGCAAAAAAGCTGGATCGGTGCATCTCTATTGTTTACATTGTAGATTCTCATTGATGGAATTCAATTTATTCATGAACACATATGGAATTATATTTTAATCAAAAAGATGAAATCAGAGTCACACCTTTTGCTTCCATTACTGATTTTCACACTTTAGGCATTTTCTCAATGAGCTTCACAATGTAGTCACCAGAAATGCTTTTCAGTTCCCAGACTGTTCAAACCCATTTCAGTTCACGACCTAATGAAGCTCATTGAGAATATACCAAAAGAAAAAAAAGAGCAAAAAAAGTGGAAAAAGAGTAAAGGATGGCTATTTAGAAGAATTTAGAATATACAACATATTTTATTTTTTCACTTCAACTACAGAGTACAGATGAAGACTGAAGAATTTTTGCCTACAACATATTTTAGTTATTTCACACTTTTTTTTTTACTTTCGACATAATTCCATATTCATTCATAGTTTAATGCCTTCAATGAGAATCAATGAAGGTAAATAGTCTTACAAGATTATAATAATAATACAAAAAGGAAAAAAATGAGCCCTAACATATAGCAGTGGCACTTATCAGTATCGGCCAACCACCACGCTTCATATTCATATTCACTGCCAAATAAACAGGTCTGTGCTTTGTTCATGTGGAGAAGCTTCATGAAGCACAGAATAAATATGCACAATAATATAAATGTAAAGTTGATTACAATTATTTTTAGATTAAATTTACATGGAATTTTTGACGACTAAAATTGAACTAAAACTAAATGTCAATAAAAATATGCTGGCAAAATGAACTCTTATGTCTACGTGACAGCTTTGAATGTTTCCTACAGTAGCGCTGGTGCGTTCCTTTCAGCTCCCTGTGACTGCTGTGTTGATTTACCTGTGAAGGGCTTTAATGTGCATCTTCAGACCGTTTCTGCTGGAAGCTCGGTGACCGCACTCCTCGCACACAAACGGCTTTTCTCCTTTGTGTTTGGCCGAGTCGTGGATTCGCAGCTCAGACTTCGTCATGAAGGATTTATCGCACTCAGTGCACTAAAGAAATCAAAATAATAGTTTGAGATAGAAATTACCATGAAATGAATGAAATCAGCTTGTTTTGTTTAGACGTTACATTTGTTTGTTTCACTGTTTTGATGTCTGTGAAGTCTGACTCTTGTTGTGATATTAGGCTGTACAAAAATAAACTGATCTGCCAGTGGGCAGGGGCAGACTGGGACTTAAAAACAGCCCTGGACTCTGACCAGCCCGGCCCAAATTAGCATAACCACGCACTTCCACAAAGACAGATTTTAATATAACTTTACAATATTTTTTATTCCACAATTGCTGTATCATCAATTAAGAACAACAGAACTGTTGAATATAAAAGAGAGAAATTATTTTGTTTAAAGTGCTTTCAAACTTACTGCCCTTTAATTTATTTTAATGAAGCCCTCAAGTTTCAGGCACATATCAAAAGATGCAAGATTATATTTTATTTGCAATGGTCAATATCCACACTCTACTGGCTCTGGTTGTAGTGGCATTATATCAATCACTTGATGTAATCAGATTCTCATTTTTCCCCTTGTATTCAAGGAGCACCAACTTGAGTCCCTGTCTGCAATATGATAATTCCGGATAAATACACCCATCGTCTCCCTCACTGGAAAAGGAACTGGCACAGAACTGGCCCAACTGCGTTGCTGTACAACCTGTCAGAGCGTCAGAACTTTACTCTTGTGATGTTTTTACACCTAAACACAGATGTTGTGACAAATCAAATGCTCTTTTCTGTCACGGCTATTGGTTTACGAGTCTGCGCTGCTTTAGGCCTGTGGTCGATTCGCTGTTTACACGCGCATCTATTTTCATTTGGGCTTCAGTCCAGCAGTAGCCTGGATCTCCGCCAATATTAGGGCGATAAAAAGTATCTTGAAGACTACAAGCTGATACACACATTTAAGGGGAAGGGAATTGTATTTGTATAGCGCTTTCCATTTCACACAAGTCTCACCCAAAGGGCTTCACACATGACAGTGAGGGGGTTCATTCACTCCATGCTGATGGTGGTAAGCTACATTTGTAGCCAGAGTTTCCCCTGGGGTAGACTGACAGAAGCGAGGCTGCTCACACCTGCACCAACGGTCCCTCCGACAACCACCAACCACTCACACATTTAAATCAGTACAATGTCCTACTTATGTAGAGGCAGCTCCGTGATTCAAAATGGGATGACACAAATTTAAATTGGGGCTAGACCAAAAACATTCTGGACTGAAGACCCGGTAGAATGGCCTCCAACTCTCCCCCTTTCACAATGTGTCCCGTCTGTCAGCTCTGACCATCTGCTTTCTCCCCACATCCTCATTCGATCAGCGGACGACTGCAAAGTAGTCAACAGGAGCTAGCAGTTTCTCAAGCTCATTCTGCTGTTTCGCTGCTGCAGGGCCAGGCAGCGGTGCCCCCTGGCCTTATGTGTCTTATATCGAGCAAGCTGCTCTTCTGTGCTCTTCCAGAGTGGACATATGGCCAGTCCGCCCCTGGCAGTGGGTGAAGTGTCTTGCCTAAGGATAACACGACAATCTGCACCTGTAGGAGCCAGGATTCTCAGTTACGTATTGGACGACTCCCTCTACCATCCGAGTCATTGTTTCCCACCTCTGAATTTTAGCCAAATGACTTGCTTTTTAATGTTATGATGTTAAAAATAAAGTCTTTTATGTCTAAAACGTCATGACCGAAAGGACAAGATCCCGGATACAAGCGGCCGAAATGAGTTTGCTCCGCAGGGTGGCTGGGCGCACCCTTAGAGATAGGGTGAGGAGCTCAGTCACCCGGGAGGAGCTCGGAACAGAGCCGCTACTCCTCCACGTCGAAAGGAGCCAGCTGAGGTGGCTCGGGCATCTGTTTCGGATGCCACCTGGTCGCCTCCCTCGAGAGGTGTTCCAGGCACGTCCCACTGGGAGGAGGCCCCCGGGGGAAGACCCAGGACACGCTGGAAAGCCCAGGTCTGTCAGCTGGCCTGGGAACGCCTTGGGATCCCCCAGGAAGAGCTGGAGGAGGTGTGCGTGGATCGGGAAGCCTGGGCATCTCTGCTCGGACTATTGCCTCCGCAACCCGGCCCCGGATAAAGCGGAAGAAAATGGATGGATGGATGTCTAAAATTCCTTGTTCTGTTGCAGTAGTAAAAAAGCAATAAAGAACTTAGACCATGATCCTTTGCTCCTTCTCAGAGCAGCCAACATGTCGAAAACCCAGTTACTCACCGGATGTGGCTTGGGGAATCCATGGAGCTTTGTCAGGTGGTGCATCAAAAGTTTCTTCAGCATAAATTGCTCTGAACAGACTGGACACTGCAAATTCAACAACATTTTGAAATCATTTCTGGTCAGAACTTGAGTGCCTGCGTTTTATCGGGGGCTGCTCTGTACCTTGTTGGGCATATCTCCAGTGTGAGTCACCATGTGTGAAGTCAGCTGCGACTTTCGAGGAAACGTTTCTGAGCAGGTGGGGCATGTGTGCGTCTGCCAACAAAACCCAATCACACACAGTTAGAGATGCCAGAAGTGCATGTCGACCATTTCTTACAACACACATCAAAGAAATGAACTCCTGTAAGTGGCCCATAGTAGTTATGGTCATCAATTTAACTTTATTCACAATTCTTTTCATTCATAATAACAATACATTTTGAAATGCTTTACTGCCGCTGCCTTCCTCACCTGCGGAGTGACGGCACAGTTTTTAGCTTCATGCTCCAGGAGATTCTCTTTTCTGAAGTATCTTTTTCCACATTTACCGCAGACAAAAGGCTTCTCCCCCGTGTGTCGCCTGAGGGAACAAACAAAACGTTATTAGATCCGTTTGTACAATTCAGCTTTTGATTGGATTGCACTTTGAGATTTTGTATGAAACGCCAAGTGTGTTATAAAATGTATTATTATTATTATATTGGTGCTAAGAGGTAGTTGAGGATCTTTTTAAAGTTCGCACTTCATTGACGCTAACTTCATCGGTCACTCACTCGGAGCGTGAGACTAATTAAGCACTAATTGTGTGGGGGTGGTTGTAGTGTGGAGGCAAAGATGTTTAATAAAACTCTAGATAGGACATGGTCATAGTAATACATTGGAATGAATGGTAAACTCTGGTGGACATAATGTGTTGTCCTCTTGGAGCTACTGTATAGTATTGAGCATTTTTTTCATGCAATAGGCTATATTGAATATTCCAGTATCAGCATATTGTGAGGTTTTGTTATCGTGAGCCATATTATGTATCGTATAGAATCTTGAGGTTCCCAGCTCTAACGCAATTAGAGAAGAGGGAATCATACGGCAAATTTGGGGTTTATAGGCTCTTAACCTCTGACATCTGCATACAGTATTTGGACCATTGCATCACTCACCTTCAACATTAGAAACTAAAGTGATGAAAGTGAAAATAAATAAAAAATTCAAATACCTGTTGTGGACTTTCAGATAGTACTTGCTCTTGAAGCTCTTGTTACAGACGGGACACTGGACACCTCCGCTCTCCACGCTGCCGCCTCTGGTCTCGTTTTGGGCAGGTTTACTCTTCGCTTTGGTCTTCCTCTTCTCGGCCGTGGAAGTGGCAGGAGCTGACGACTCCAGCTCATAATCGTGGTCCCAAGAGTCCAGCGAGTTTTCAACAAAGTCCTCGAAATCTGGATCGTCTGCTGGATCGTCGTCCTCTCGCTCAAGCAGAGGCATGAAGGTTGGATCGGTCTGTTCACTCTGAATCGACGTGTGAACAAAAAGTGTTACAATTTTTACATTTTAAGGTTTACATTACAGAAATAAATATCTAAATATGTAATACGTTTGTGTAGGTTCTTAGTCGTACAGGAGTTGTCCATCGTAGGCAGACAGGCAAGACTGAAGAATTTTTGACTAAATATGTAATGTTTATTGTAAATGACAAACACTGTAGCTGAAATTGAGAATAGAAATATTGTTTTTTCTCATTTATTTAACCTTTGCTATATATGACTGACATAAATATGATGAAAAAATGTATTGCAAGTTTTCCGTCATGTGTAAAAATAGGCAAAAAATATATTTTCAGCAACAAAATCTAAATAAAGGATAGAGCCAGGTTAAAATCTATGGTTTTATTTTCTTGATATAGGAGTTACAAAGATTTGTTCAGAGGGGATTTTGGATATCTTTTTTTAATAAACTAGTTTTTGTTGGTGAATAAATCTGAAATAAATAAATTAGTCCTGTCAAAAATATTGCACTATTATCGGGTTAACGCAAACCAATTTTAATATATAGCTATAGCTTAGTTGTTCCAATCCTGACATGTTCAGAATGTGATTTTTATTCCTATCTTAGTTTCAAAACATATAATGTAAATCTAATTGCAGTTGGAAAAAAATGTCAAAAATGAAAAAATTTTTAAAAAAAAAAACAGATTTTGAACAAAAAACAAAAAAAATTACAATTGAAAGTGTTACTATGTCACTTTTGAACTTTGTCAGGGTTGCAACTTGCAAATATTAAAAGAGGTACCTCAGCTTCCGCAGCTGCAGGGGGCGGAAACTTTGGAGGCTTCACATCCGGTTCAATCGAAATCACAATCTCTGCCGTTGTCTCCTCCCCCTCGCCCCCCTGCGTCCTCAGTCGTTTGGGGCAGGACACCACTCGACCGGAGCGAGTGGTTGTGGTAACTTTAGTGTCTCCCGTAGCGTTAACAATGGCCTCATCTGTTTTGGCTGTAGCAGGATTCTCTGAAGTTAACTCGGCTTTCTTTTTAGGCCTGCCTCGTTTGCGCTTGGTGGTCTCTTGAGGTCGTTGGCCGAACTCCCTGCACTTTGCGATGACTTCTGGTACACAGAGGCTGGAGGCTGCGAGCTGCACTTTGTCACAGTTGTTATTGTCCAGCGGGAGCTCTCCTGTGTAGATGAAGTCCAGCAGTAGCTCCAAACCTTCCTCGGGACAGTCCTTCAGGGTGACCACCAGAGTGTCCTGTGCAGGGCCAGATCATGCATTATGAATATGTGGATGGATAATAGTTGGCTATGTGAAGAAAGATTGATAGCTGTGATAAAATGAAAATAAAATATGAACAAAATGCACAATACATTAAATGTTCAGGTGTGTCATCCTTTCTTATCAAGACTTCTCTAAGAGCTTTCGACACAAATTCACATTTGGTAGTTTTGTTGGTCTGTTTTGCCTTAAAGGTACATTGTGGAGCTTTTTTTTATGTTGCACTACTATTGCAATTTATATAGTTTAGATTTCAGTCTGTTTGAGAATTCTACTTGTTATTACGTACCATAATGTAGTTATTCTAAACTGCAACTGGTTCGGCCCCAAGTCGAGTGAAAAAACAAAATGTAGCCCTTAAAGACCAACTAACCCCCTGTTCCAAAGTTTACTCCGCCCATTCACCAAATTCAAAAACTGCTGTGAAGGGGCGTGGCCTGTAGGCTTCTGCGGGGGCGCGGAGGGAGACTGAGCCGTTTATATTCCCCACAGCGGCAGAGCTGCTAACGTCACATCAGTTCTGTGTCGTCACATCGCCGGTTGAACCAATAAGGTGAGAGACTCTAAAAGTCAAATCCCATATAATTTTACCCTCAAGAGGGCGCCACACAGACGGTTTTAAGCACAAAAGTTAGATTTCTACAAATGTGCACTAAAATGTCAAAGTAATTATGGAGAAATGTAGCAACACTATTAGACACCCATTTATACAGTTAATCAGCAAAAAAAAGTTGATTTGGTGTTTAGTTGTTCTTTAAGGGGGAACTGCTTCTTCAGGGTGTTTCTCTTACCTTATATCTCATCTTATGACTTAGCTTAACCAATAAGAGAAGTAGGTAAAAGCACTTCATGAGTCTGTATTTCTAAATTGGTGTATCATATCGTCCACTCCTAAGCAGAGTTTTCATGAGGGAAACTCACTCATAACCTAACTAAGTACGTGTCAGGGCTTAGGTCCTGGAGGGGTGGCACATCTGAACACTTCTCCTGGTGTGTTTCAGAGTCTCATGTCTGACCAAGACCTGGCTGCGCACCTGAACATTGTCCTGGAACAGGTCACTGAAGCACGCAAGGATGTTTCTGTGCGCGAGGCGAACCAGACCCTCACTCGAGCTCAGAGCCGCGTCACACAGCTTCCCCAGAGCCCTCTGCTGGTTCAGGACGGATAAGACCCGCTGCGCGTGGCTCTCAGCAGTGGACATCCTTCACATCCGGGTACCACCTGCCAAAACACTAGAGAACGTCAAAATCAAATGATCCTTAACCTCTTAAGCCCTGCTGTGTATACATATATATATATTCTGGAAGGCTTTTAACAGCTTGTAAAATGTCTAAAATGTTCATATTGCTCTCAACTGATATGAATGTCTATGGGGATACTGTAGATGTGAATATTTTCAAGAAAATGATAGTGGGAATGAGTAATTGAGGTTGAAAGACAGAAAATATGAATTCCGCCTAAAAAAAACACACACATTACAGCAGGTCAGCAGCTTGTTTTCATTGTAAAGAAGCAATTAAACATCATAAATAGTAACTACAGCTAATTATTGACTTTTTATCAACTGTTTATCTCTGTAACAATAAATAATTGAAAAGTTATTGAGGTTTCGATTTAAAATAGTCTAGGCGGAATCCCATTATAATAAATAGGGCACAATTTGGCACCTTTTGGCCCAAAAAATTCAAATTTGTAATTTGTAATTGAAAATTTTGGATCCTATTTACATATTTGGTCATAAAATACAGTTATTCCAAGAAAAAAAAATACACTTTTTTAAAAATTGATTAAAATAAACAAGGATTGTCTCTAACAGTGGCAAGTCCCCAAAAAATGGGGACTCTAGGGCTTAAGAGGTTAAAGAACATGGGAAATCCAAGAATCTATATTGGTTAAACAGGGCAAAGTACATTTTTCGCCCCAAAACAATTACTTTTATTTTTACTAAGGACTGTGAATAACATACAACTTTGGGTACTTATTCATCATCACAGCTTATTTACCTTTAATTATTGTGTAGTAGCTGATTCTTCATTATTCATAGTTTTTGCTTTTAGATAAGTGATTTATTGCGCTAATGTGGCGATCTTTACATCTGATCTCTGAAGTAGCCTTCCTCTTTAATAATATATTAAAAATACACACGGAAGAAATTAATATAATCTTTTATTTCAAGGTTTTACTTACACAGTCCAACTTTAGACATCTGATCTAAAAATTAAAATCCCTGGCTACGCACCTCGACGTTTATTGCGAGACACACATCTTTCCAGACGATCCCTTAGCGCTCGGTCAGTGCAGCTGCAGAAGCATCTGTCCCGTGTTTGTGCCCTTCAGTTCGCTCAATCGATACAACACATTATCTATTTAAATGTTTGAATAAATGGTTTAAAAGAAAAAACGAGACAAATGCACAGTCGTTTTGTTGCTAAACTGGGCCCTAAAGTGCTAAAGGAAGAGGATGTGACGTAAAATGACCCACGTAAACGCCGTGAAACATATTTGTTGGCCCTTTATTAAACTAAACACTATATTATTTATTTTGAAGAGTGTGGATTTATTTATAAGGGTGTAATGCATATATATAATGGTAATATAGCAGCGAATAAAAATAAGCTAGTCACATTCATATATGTACGTTGTTTTATTAGGGGTTTTTTTTTGTTGCGAACTGACCTCCGAGTAAGTCCATGGTTGGCCAACCCTCAAGACCTGTGTGTTTGGCTCACACATGTGGCTAATAGCTAGCTTACGGTGCTGCTTCCAGGCGGCTCTTGTTTTCCTTTTCCAAACTGTTTAGCGTTGTTATAATCTAGATGCAATGCGTTACAATATAGAAATTTGTATACAAGATAGTTGTTTTTACATGCCCCCTCACTACCACTAGGTAAGTAGGTTTCATTTATACGACGGCTAGAGCGTTAGCATTGATAGTTTGTTGCATTGAAATGGCCATAATAATGATATTTGTCACGTTAGCCTGTAACCATGCCATAAAATTATGCTATTGCATGGGTCATATAGTTGACTCTTTTATCTTTAGATACATATATTGTATTACTAACGTAGTAGCCCCTGGTGGGGGTAGCATGTATTAACTAGCTAGATTTGCATAATATTGTAATATCTTCTCTACATCTCAACTCAACAGATCTGCAGACGATGTACAATTTTATGCTCTTAAACAAATGCTCTTTCACGTGAGTTTTGCTCTTTTACCAGATAAAATGAAGTTGGTGTTGTCTGAAATATAGTTAAGCACAATCTACCACAGCTACAAGTGACTGCCAATGGCTACTGTGCCTTGGTGGGCTGTGTATTGATGTTTCTATTTGCAAGAGTTTTGTACAAACCTTTTTAGTAGGCCTTGGACGATACGCTTTTATCATGATACATGTGATAAAAGGGAGGATGCGATATGTAGCCCATTACGATACAATAACCTTAGTTTATCGATGAGCAATTTCAATATTTCAATCTGAATTGGGAAATTTTATAGCGACACCGCATACGTTTTGACCATAAATTAGACCATAAAAAACTTTTGACCACTGTCAAATTATCAGTTTTTCATATTTTACAATAGGTATATATTTGAGTAAAATAAACATTTTAGTTTCATTATTTTTTAAACTACTGCAAACTACTGTGCTTGTGTTGGAATTCAACAGACACTAGAATGGGATGGCTGTTAAACATGTAGATGCTGATTTCAGAAAAAATTGAAGTGGTCTGTTCTTTGGGTCAATACAGCAGTAGATGCTCCGAGTTGCTGCCCTCCTCAGAAACTGCTCTTGTAGGATTTGGTTAATTAAAGCCACTATACCTGATTGTTTTTTTTAATGATTTTTAAAATTAAAAATAATGGAAGAGGGAGTGAGTAAAAAAAAATATAGTTGTGGTCCAAACTCATTCCTAACTTTCCTAACACATTTCCAAAATCCTGTTTTTTCTTTAGAGATGAGTTTATAAGTACATTTCACAACTGGCAGGGTCTAGCCTGGGAATACCCATGCTGCTCGCGCTCAAATCTTTTCCAACTCCTACACAGCCTGGAAACCATGGCCCAGATCTTCGCAGGGATTTGGGGACCAGTCACAGCACGGGGAAGGACGGCAAGACAATGACGCGTAATAAAGGACAGACTGGATTAGCTGAGGCTCGTGCAGATGCATATGATAGACATTTGTAGCGCCCAATAAACGGCTACGGACAATCGTAAACCACACCTCTCCTACAAGAAAATGAACGGGTGATTCCCAGACTAAATATTCACTTGTGATATTTAGTCTGGTGCTAGCCAGGCTAGGCAGGGTCACTTTTTTGGATCATAGTCACAGAAATGCTAGCCTGCAAACTCATGAAATTGACAATAAATGCTTTATTTTTAGATTTCCAGAAATGTCTGAGTTTGCGATATACTTAAAAAAGGGAAAAAATTAATTTCAGTTCACTAGGAAAAAAAAATGGGTATAGTCCCTTTAAAGTTACACCGTGTAACATTTCTCCCAACTATTGGAATAAAATACAAGCATGTATTTTGTTAGATATTTTCTATCATAAAAATATTTAAAAAATGAACAAACAAAAATATTTTACTGTTGTGGTGGGTCCTGAGACAGCACTAAAAAAAGTTGCTTGGTGTTTCAGGTCAAATATATGATAAGAAAATTTAAAATAGTTTTTTATAGAATAAAAATTACAATTATTCTGTTTCATGGTTGTAGATGACCAATAATTTAGTATAAATCTATATTTTTTTAAGTATCGTCTAGCTACCAGTATCGTAAACCAAGTGAGTTGTAAGTTAAAGTACTGGTATTGGGGAAAAAAACAGCCCTGGGGTTGGACCAAGAGTTTAGAATAATGTGTTTTGTTCATGACTAGGGCTGGGTACCGCTAAAAGATACCAGTATGGTACCGAAAAAAAGGTCCCGAAAAAATAGTTTCCTTTTTTGGACAGCAAGTTATCAATCATTCAATCGATTGATTTATTTTTGTATCGCCCGATAACGCAACAGGAGTCATCTCAAAGGACGTTACAGACACCTGGCATCTGGCAGGTCCTGAGACGGCACTAAAGAAAGTTAAATGATAAAAATATGACAAGAAATGGTCTTTTATGGAATAAATGGTTATACCAATAATTTAGTGTAGGCATTGAAAAAAAGTATTGTTCAGGCACCAGTATCGTAAACCAATTGTTGTTAAAGTACAGTTATTGAAAAATATTGAACGGTACCCAGCCCTATTCATGACTTTGGCTGTACTCTTCTATTTTCAGATCCTGTTTCTTAGTATTTTGCGTGAGTAAACATCCTCCACTATGAAGGTGAAAAGGAGTGCACAGGGTAAAGCACATGGCAAATCACACAAGTGGAAAGACGCTAGAACTAAACGCTGCAGACCCACAACAACGGTCACTTCATCGGACCTCAACTCGAGTCCTGCCATGGCCCGACTAATAAGCGAACACCAGGCGTTATCAAAGAGAAAACCCACCATCAGAAGACTGGAGACTAAACCAAAGGACGTGTCTGATGCTAAGAAGACTGCGCCGGAAAAAGTTTACGCTCACACAAATGGGAATTCTAGTTCCGGCGTGGAGGAGGCCGAAGACTTGCGCCAAAGCAGCATTTCGAAGTTACTTCATCATGGAAACGGTATAGAGACAATCGATGAAAAGCAGTTCCTGAAACCCGGCAGACTGGAGGAAAGTGCGCTCCACCGCTGTGCCATAAGAGAGGACAAAAAGAATCATGCTGTGGTAGTTATGCAAAAGGACCAGGTAGGCGTTAACTTGGCACACATTTATCTACAAGCTGCACTTAGGCACTGAACTTTTAAAGCACAAAAAGTTTTAATCATTGTGTTTTTAAATGAAACTGCAATGGTTGGTAAGATAAGATAAGATTTGCATGTATTGTCTTGGGATTCATGAATGAGAAATGACAAAAACGAGCAAAAATGTGCCCTGTGCCCAGAGAGAATCAGTCAAACCTTCAATAGGTGACGTTCACGTTATTGAATTCTATTGAAGCAGGTGCCAATACAACTCTATGGAAGAGAAATTATTTTTGAAAGAAATCTCCAAAAAGAAAATTGACAGATGTTATACTTAGATTCACAAACCTGCTATATTATTCTTATGTTATTACGCACATGTTTTTGAATATTGCCACCACGTTTGGACACCTTTTTATGAGAAAATAATTAGACCTTAGTTCTTATGTGCTGACAGAGAAGTGTTTTTGGTTGTTTCAAGTGGATTTACCCAGGAATTGCAGAGACATTTGCAATAAACTGTTGCGGTGTCACTTGAACACAACCTATAATGTCCAAGCTTTTGATTAGTCTCACTCTTTTTTTTTTTTTGCTAAATGTTATCAGTTCAGTTTAGTAACTCAGGTGCTAATAAGTATTACTTAGAATAAAGATGGCCACACACTACAGGATTTTAAATCTTTTGAGACTAAAAATCTGTGCACAGACCACACATACACACATGAGGTGTCCCACCACAGATCATGGCATAAGAGAAAGTTTTTGTTGAGCCATGCCTCCTCAGACGCAGAAAGACTAAAAATCTGGCCTAAAACCCTCTAGTGTGTGTCCAGCTTTAGTTAATTCTCATTTGGTATTTAGAAACTACTATTATAAAATGATATCTGATAAGTAAATGAGTTTGTGCTGTGGCCCTTTGACTTTTATGTGAGACAAAAATCTCATCTGAACTCTATTTGGTAAATATTTACAAAGTGGGGCCCCAAAGCTTGTGTGTAAAACATGCACACTGAAAAAAATTTAGTTTTTTTTTTGTTTGGTTGGGACAGTGCCTGTTAATGAACACGTGAGAACCATGCATGTAAACACACCACTCCGGATTGTAGCCTTGGCTAATTTCCCGTTTTGTAGGACATTTTTTAGATATTTGTAAAATCTTTCCACTTGAAATCAGTTTTAGCCCACTCTCGTTGCTATTTGTTCTTTTTTACATGTACATTTTGGATAGTAAAACATTACAAGTTATTATGAATACAGGTAATTACTATCATTGGGGTGGAACAATTAGGGGGCCACAAAGATCCAGACTATGGGAATAGCAGCTGATTTACACTAATACATTATAACTTGACTTTCTGGTATATTTTTGAATGAATAGAAAATGGGAAGAAATAACTTTTCAAAAGTATTTTTTTTGTTTATTCCACATCTTCTCTGTCAGCTGAGCATGGATTAACTAAGGTGAAATATACAGTATATTTTTACGATAGTATCAAAAGTAGATAAGTTGGATGCTCTCTTACAGGCAGGTTTGCACATTTTACATGTCCTTATGCAGCAATCAATATACTTTGTAGTATTCTTCCCCCCCTTTTTAACAGTGTTAAAAATGTCTTGCCATCTGCTATCCACCTCTATTATGACTTATTGAATGCATATTGTGAAACCATTTGAAACCTACTGACTATTGGTAATTGTCCTCTTGCTCTGGTCAGACCCTGTGTTTTCGTGGGAAGTGTTTTCTGACCTGTCTTTACGGTCGCGTGGAGGTGATGGGTTTCACTATCGAAGAGGGACAGCAGCCGTACCCCCTCTTCTCCCCCGCCTCACACTGTCCCCTCACCATCAGAGCCATGGAGACGGAGAACACTCACACAGAGGAGCCTGCCCAGCTCTCAGACATCCTCAAGGACTATCTGCCATCAGGTACCAGCAGCTAGGGTTAAATCAGGACGACGATAAGGGCCAAAAGAGGGATATTTCAGTTTTGTGGGGTTTTGTTTTATTGAATTTTGTTTTCTCCCACTTAGAAATCATGGAGGGGTCTAACATTTTCATCGTTGGTGCAATTCCCCTGTGAGAGACAGAATCTAAAAAAAAAATATTGTATGATTTATTAGCAATATTTTTGTATATTACTGTGTCGAAAAAGTATTTGATCCCTTGCTTAGCAGCCAGATTTCTGACCCTCAAAGACCTGTTATTCTGCTTTTAAATAGTCCAGCTACAGTCTGCTCATGATTCTAATTTAGTAGGACCTGTTTGAGGTTCTTAGCTTTCATAAAGACACCTGTGCACCCCACAATCACTCAAAAGTCTAACTACCAACATGGGCAAGACCAAAGAGCTGTCAAAAGCCACCAGAGACAAAATTGTAGACCTTCACAAAGCTGGAAAGGGCTACGGGGCAATTGCCAAGCAGCCTGGTGAAAAAAGGACAACTGTTGGAGCAATTGTCAGAAAATAGAAGAATCATGGGAGAAAGTCAGGTGGTCAGATGAGACCAAAGTAGAACTTTTTACCATTCTCCATTCGCTGTGTTTGGAGGAAGAAGAAGGATGAGTATCATCCCAATAATACCATGCCTACAGTGAAGCATGGGGGTGGAAGCATCATGCTCTGGGGGTGTATTTCTGCACAGGGGACAGGACGACTGTACTATAACTTTTGTACTTTTTTCCTTTGCTGTCCATCCGTTTAATGCTGTGTTGTCAAAATGAGGTAAATCTCAGTCAGATGGAAAACCTTAGTGATTTTTCAATGTGTTGTCACGTCATTGTCATGTGGATGTTGTCACAGATCATCATCAT
>OMNZ01110483.1:0-12992 GCA_900303255.1 Lesueurigobius sanzi
TCCCACATAAAAATAAATAATAATAAACATAATAAAATTCTCCCAAATTCTATTGTTCATTGCGTGTGTACGTGCACGTGTACGTGCACGTGTACGTTTATGGAGGTTATGAAGGTTTGGTCAGATTGAGATGACTTTATTTAACCCACTGAGGAGAGAACCGTGGAGCCGCGGTGCATACAGTACCATCTCTTCAGTCTCCAGTCAGAGCCACTGCCCGTGTCTGTGCGCGTGCACGAGTATGCACGCGTGCACGAGTATGCACGCGTGCACGTATGTGTGATGAGCAGCTGCGCTTCGTTTAAGTATAAAGACAAACTAATTACACGTTTTACACAAACGTTGGTGTTGATCATTTCGCATCACTAGTTATTTACAATTACAAACATTCACAAACATGTGGCTTAGATTTTTGTTTATTAAATATAGGCTGTTGCTTTATTTTACAGCAATGAAACAAATGCTATTTTTTTTTTTTATCAAACAAGGGTGATCCAAATCTACAATATGAACCCTCACGTGGGAATGCCTTGTGTGAGAGTCATATACTGTCATCTCCATTCACCGCGTGCGTCGCCTTTTGCTATGTCTAGAAAATGTGCGCACGTGGGCTTCAGAGTTTACGGACAGCTCCGCAACATTCCACGTCAAGTTGCGTTTTTATAGATCCCAAACTTTACGGGAACCCTTACGTACGTAACTTTTGAGGGGATTTTGTACGTACGTGAGCTTTATAAATGAGACCCCAGAGCTCCTAAGATCATAAGGGTGCTTCAACTAATATATATATTTTTTAACTTGAAAAGAGTAGACAAAGATTCTTCAGTCTTCATCTGTACTCTGTAGTTGAAGTGTAGGACATGCAAGTTTGCTCAGTGCTGACAAAGCTCTTTGGATGAAGAGTGAAACGTCCTACACTTCAACTACAGAGTATAGATGAAGACTGCAGAATCTTTGCCTACGATGGACAACTCTTGTATGATTGAGAACTTACACAGCCATATTGCGGCCTACTTGTAATTCATACAACAATGTAACACAAAGTCCCTTACAACATCCCCTTCACCCACTCAACCCTCCAATCCCCACAAGTATTCACCCTTATACACAAAGAATCATTGCAACCCCCGGCGCCCACATGTACACCCTCCACGACATTAAGGGGTAGTTTGTGGAGAGATAGAATATGTCGATGATGACCAAAAGTATATTTCAGCTACAGAAGGCAAAGTGTCCTGCCCCAGGACACAGAGACAGTCTACACCTGTGGGGGCGAGGACACTTCTTACAGAGATCACAGAGATATTACAAACCAGCTAAAACATATACCGTATATTGGCCTATGTTTTTGTCACACTCTAGGTCATGTGTGCACTAAACAACTTGTATCGCTAATCCCCAGAAGTGTTTAAACATGTAGTACAATAGTAGCAGCAGTTCCAGCAGCAGTGCCTCCTTTTAGCGCCACAAATCGCTCCGAAGTCCATTTGAAGAAGTGAAAATGCCATTATTGAGACTTAAATGTAGGACTCAGGGGGACAGTCTGTTTCCAAAGCAACAGCCACCAGAATTGCAGTTGTCCCTTGATCACAGGTGTTACCTTTTCACAGCAGAAAGGCAACACAATAATGGCTGCAATTTAGACTTATAAAGCAAAGCCAAGATGCATATAGTGGAGGTATTGTGAGAATGTGTTGTGCAAAGGTTACACAGAGAAATAGTCTACAGCTGGAGTCTCGGACCATTTTTGCTTTGTGAGCTACTTTTATTTATGTATATTTAGGCAGAGGACTACGATATACTTTAAAGAAACGTGTAACTTTGCAACTTAGGTGGAGTTCATAGGGTTTTTGTTGAGTGCGTTACACATAACCAGAACAAAAAGATAATGCATCTAAAATGTTATTTATCAAGTGTACATAGAAATGTAAACTACTTGGATACAGTTGAGGGACTCTCGGTCAATCATAGCAGCCACAATGTCCATCTGAGACAAAAGCCTAACCCGACCAAGAAATAAACATTTCCATTGTCGATTCACCCAATTTCATAACCTGGTGTCACCAGCCTGACTCCATGTAGGAGATACATTGGAAGACAGTCTGGGATTGTGCCATTGGCTTTTCAAACTCTGAGAGAATGCTACCAGACCAATCACAGCATGAGTTAGCAATGCATCATTTTCAGCTTCTACAATGGCCGCAACGGAGTGATGTTTTAGCACGGCCTTATCTTTTGTTTTGAATGAGCTAACCTAGACCTATAACCACAACTGGCTGCTCTGAAGGCTTTTCTTTTTTTTTCTTTTTTAAAAAGGAAGTTTTTGCCACTCTTCCTACTGTGTTTACATAGTCCCACGTCTATCCTCCAATTTGCGGTGCAACGGCGCTGATATGTATCTCATGGAGTCAGGCTGGTGACACCAGGCTACCAATTTCTTGACATCCTGTCTTTGGATTGATGTGCACAGTCACAGATTAAGCCTAAAGGCGGGACCCACCCTCTTCTTGCTGAGAATTACTATTATTGTTTCGCAGTGTTCGTATTTGCTGTATAGTGTTTTAATAGCTAAAACATCTTGGCTCTGCTGTGTAATGAGCATTTGGTGAACTGTTAAACTGAAGTGCGAGTGCTTGTGAGACCGAGACCAACAGCCTGTCTGTTAATGGTCAATAAAGCGTGCTTTGTGATCATCAGCCCACCAATTTATTTCTAATTATTTGCTCAGTCATGTTTGTGTTCCTGAGTGCGGATGCCATTTTGACCCATAGAAAACTGTTGATATTCCAGACGTCTGCTCACAAATATTGATACAGCCTGTGTAATAAGAATATCCAGCACCCTGAGATTATCATCTGTCAGTCACTTGGAGCTGTGAGACATCAGGCCCGCAGACGCTGTCTAAGCAGGCGATCTTTAATTCCCCTCATACAAATACTGTGCTCAATTACCCACGATGCACAGCTCATCTCCCCCATCTTTTAAATGTCATTGTATTCTAAGCAATGCTCATGTTGATGTGTGCTCATAAATCACTTGTAGCCAGAGGTGGCCTAAAAGCTAACGTGCTGCTTTGGGGTTAGGCACAAACCCATCCATAATTTCCCATGATGCCGAGCGAGCCGTGTGGGCAGGGAGGTTGCTCGTGCTCAAATGCCCTGCGCTACAGGGGCGTATGTTTACTGACAGCCCCACTGAGGCTGCAACAATCACCTGCTGCAGAGCTTCCTTCAGGCCCTGCTCCTACATTAATGCATGGTCGTCTCATTATTCAGAGCAGCTTGACTTCAGGGAGGGAGTGTTGGGGCGCACACTGGGTCATCTGCAGCGTTCCAGGTGGTACCAAGACCTCGCAAAGCCCTGTGGTATTGTGTCATACAAAATGGAATACATGTTTAAAAATAGCCCAAAATGTACTCATTACTATATAATGAATAGGCTCCAGGATTTAATGTGCTTACACTGGATCTTTGTTCTCGCTCATGTGTCTCTGAAATCATTGGATTGTTTAACTATAACTTGGATTGTCTTTTCAACAAAACATATTGGTCTGATCTATAAAATCACATGCTCAGCACATGGTTACAAAGAATTTTGTTATTAACAAAGATGTAAAATTAACTAACTGTAAAAACTAAACTCAAAATAAGTAAGATAATTTGACCTTGAGTTGAGCAGGAAGTCCTTTTGCACTTTGAATAAGAAATGTTCTGCAGCACGTCATACATCGCCTCACCTCCAGCTGCACCTCACCAATCATTCAATCATCTCAAGCCGCACCCCCTCGACAGCCTCCGGAGCAGCACTTTCCCGCTTCAGCCAATCATCGCCTGGGGTTCTCCTTTTAAGGCCCCTCACTCATTGCCCCTTCTCCAACTGGCCTCACCTCTATGCCGCTCATCGAGGCTCGTCATCCGTGGTTCACCTCATTCTCTGCCACCACCAGTGTCCCATGTAGTACATAGTTACCGTTCGCTACTGTCTTCCGCCGGGGTCAGAGCGTCAAATATGATTCATGTTCAATAAAACTCTTCTAATGCCACTTTCTTTGTTTGTTGTTTTCTTGATAAAGAGGAAAAATCTTATTATATTGGCAGATTTTTTGCCTGGCAAGAAAGAAGGTTAATATTCTTAAATCCAGAAATTTGAGCTGATTAAGATATCACTTTGTGCACCGATTTATCTTCTTTTCTCTCTTTTTTGGATTACTAATTAAAATACGGCTTAAATATGATGACTGTAGCTAAGGAAAGAGCCAACCAGGTGTCTTAATCCTAAGGATGGTAAATTATTTTGGTGAGGAAAGGCAAGGGTAAAAACCAAAATACATTCAAATGGGAATTACTGCATGTCGTGGGGCACACATTTCGCAAATGTTAGACAGAAGAGGAACAAGGAGAACAAGTAAAAAAAAAAAAAAAAAGGTTTGGAAATTACTGGCCAGACTTGAAGCACTGACAAATTGTATGCTCTTAGTTTTCCCAAGTTTAAACCTTGCCTTTAGCAACATGTGCAAACACTAGCTAGGTTTGACTCTTTTGTGCTCGGGATTAGAAATATTCATAATTTACTCTGGATACTTGTGGCTCTGCTGCAGGAAAAAGGCATGAAAACAGCATCTGAGAGTCTTGCTTCCTCAAAAGACAGTGTGAAATAGGAAAAGTGCCTCCACATCCCCCAATGATATTTATAAATCACAGCGGCACGTTTGTTGGAGAAAAGATTGAGTGAATCTCCAAGCACAGCCAACCAGCATCCCCATTGAAATCATGGCTTAGACACAAGGCTGCACATATTATTTGGGTTTTGGGTGTATTTTTAGTACTGCAACTTCTTGGATTATTATTGAAAGCTAACATATTTAAGACCTAGATAAATACATCACACCCTTTGATATTTCTGCAGTGTGTTTTAACCTAACATTTGTTTTATGCAGGTACAAACAGGTTGAACATGGTTTGTGACTTCACAGGCTGGCTCAGAGGAGAACTCACACAACAGGCACCTCTGACGGAAGTCCCAGAGCAGCTTCAAGGGGAAACTTTGTGACAGGTTTATTGGTGGGACCTGGATGTGTGCCCGCGGCTTTGTGAAAGAACTGCTTTAATACAAGATTGTTAGCGAACTCCGGGATGAGCTTCGGGAGCCAAGAAAAGCCACGGCCCTGCGAGTCGTGTTACAGCACTGAATATTTTAGCACTTCAGATTGGGATTATTCACAAATGCTATTACCCAAGTTCATTTGGGAGGACTTTGTGTAGCACTAAAGCCAAATTACAGTGCCATGGACTGCTAACATGTCACTATCATTTTCAACACAAAACAATAACAATATACAGTATCACCTGAGCAGACTATAGTGAGAGGGCATGCCAAGCCTAATGAAGTAGTATTCAGTTTGAAGGACAGCTCACAGAATAGAAGCATTTTAAAACGGCAATTTAAGATGCAAGTTTACAAAAACAACAATAACAACATTTAAGCACAAATAAAAAAAAACTAGTGGAGTATTGAAGGCCACAGCAAAGACTTAAACTGTCCTACAAACTGAGAGGCTTGAGTCAGTAGTCGGGCTGCAGCATTTTGTACGCTCTGCAGGTACTGCAGGGAGCCTTGGTCCAACCCAATTTACAAAGTATTACAGTATTACAAACCAAGATTACCAAAATCTTAAACTTTAAAATATGAGGTCATATTCGTATCCAAACCATTGTGTCACTTCCAAAAGTCATTGACGGTGAACACAATCAGTAATAGCTGGGTAATGTAATAGTTAACAACATGGGGCCATTTTGGCCACTATGTTGCAATTTAGTTTTACCATTACCTTTAGTCTGCACTATTCACTTTCTTTGTCCCACCCTTGTCTGCTTATGGGGAGAATAGATCCCTGGTTGTTTGAGATCCAACGATGACTGCAGGCCTGAACAACAGCGACGGCCTCTGCAGCTCTGACTGGACATGCCTCGGGACTATGTACTGCCCATCTGTCCACTGTGGTCCTCCTCGAGATTTCTCTGTTTTTCCCAGAGGGTTTTGGGAGTTTTTTCTTGCCGCAAAGGAGGGTCTAAAGGTGGCTACACGCAGATTTTTGTCTTTGTGACTCTGGAAGGCGTGGCTCAATAAATCTTTCTCGTGTACCATGATCTGTGGTGGGACTCCTCATGTGTGTGTGTGTGTGTGCGTGCGTGTGTGTGTGCGTGCGTGCGTGCATGTGCGTGTGTGTGTGTGCGTGCGCATGTGCGTGTGTGTGCGTGTGTGTGTGTGTCTTCATGTCCTTAAGTGTGTGGTCTGTGCACAGATTTTGAGTCTCTTGTAGTGTGTGTGTGTGTGTGTGTGTGTGTGCGTACGTGTGTGTGTGAGTGTGCGTATGTGTAGTGTGTGTAGCCATCTAAAGGATGGGCTTGTTTTATTTAGATATTACATTTCATCTGTTTGTTTGATTATTGTTTGATGCTTGATATTGATTTGTTTTTTTTGGTTGTTTGTAGCGTCCTTTGAGATACATATATAAATGAATGAATTGATTGATTTTTCTTTCTTTCACCTCTTGCACCTAAATGAAAAAGCCTAGGCGAACCAGTGCAACCACCTCAAAGTGTTAGTCTGGAGCTCTGGAGATCTTCAAACTTTTATTTTGATTCTGAGTGAATTTTAAATGGGAAAGTGTATTATTTCTAGTCCTTTACAGATGACTTCAACTTGCTTCAGATAAAGCTTGAACTTGAGTGAAGAAGACTGTAACGTTAAATATAATGCTCGGATATTCTGTTGCGCCAAGAAAAGCCTTCGCTCTCGGAGATGAGAATTGAGCCGTGCTACAGCGGTGAATGTTTTAACACTTCTTTCTTTTACCTCAGGACCATTTAGGAGTCCTTGCGATGGCATCAAAGTCACCGTGCTAACTTATTCATCTGCGTCTTACATGCTCGCTTTAGCTTTAATAGCCTAAGTGCCTTTTCCTTTGTCTGCGGGGACCTTAAGTGCTGGTAAGAGGCTCTTGCTTCAAATATCCATACCGGAAAAGGCCAGGTGCTGTTTAAGCAATTAGAGACCAGTGCAGATATTTGACTTAAAATAGACAGTGTTTAGCATGTATAATGAGGGCTCAGTGATGCAGGCTAGTTAAATATGCAGTAGACTAACACACAGGAGACTGCTGGAGCTAGGTGTAACAAAAAGCCGCCAGCGCTTTGTTCACCCACTTATTAACATCCCTGATTACGGCCTTATGAATATACTTAGATAGAGATCTCATTTATTTAGCAAAATCCCCTTTTGTAAATTGAGTCCTGCTTTGACAAAGCTGCCGCACAGAAAACACAACATATTATTGGTCTGATGAACATGAAAACACTTGGTAAAGTGCTTAATTTAATTTTGTTTTACAAGGTCATGGGTTTTATTCTCCAGATTTGGGGAAAGGTGAGTCACGGGCAAATCGTTCACAATGAGCTTTTCAACAAACAATTACCATATCATTTTGCTCTCTCTTAGGGCTTGTTTGACTGCGTAGCCACCTATGTATTGTGTCCTAATTTGAACCCAATGCATGATGGCATAAAGATATAGTACTATATGTGTAGTCTTCTATCCAAGTTAGCATGTAAAAAACTAAGCAATATTGAGACACGAGGAGCAGCAAAATCTCTCACAGTTATATAGGCAAACTACTTCCAAAAGATAGATAAAAAACTATCTATCTTATCTTATCTTACAACAACCTTGGATTTGATCAAATGAAGTCACTATGAACAGGTAAATAGTTCATATTGAAGTCCGAACATGCTAACTTCCTGCTAACTTTAGCCCACTTTAAAACAGTAACTGTCCTCTCTGTGAATCTTCTACAGCAAAGCAAATCTCTTAATTTGCTTCTTTTTTAAATTAGACAAATATATAAAAATGCATAAAATGTTACTTTTCAGTAAATGTGAAGATCTCAGTCGATGTTTCCCAATTCATCTGAATGCCTCTGGTTTCACCAAAAAGGTGGTGTTAACCTTTTCGTTGCTCCCCTCTATAGTCCAGACACAGCGCACCAATAAAAAAACATATGAAATGTTAAGGACTTTTAAATGTCAGTGAACAAAGACCCAGGAGGCCTCTTAGCTTTTCTAATATGGTAGAGGACGTTTTGACAAAGGTAAACTCTGTGCCGTTGGTCCCCATCCTTGCTTTGCGCACATACGTATGCTAAAGTTCACGTCTGAGAACTGACAGACAGACCTAAACTCTCAAAAGACTGACTGTTTTGTAGAACAGAAATCCTCCTCAAGACTGCTCACACATAGACACAGCCAAGATATTAGTCTGAGCATGGAATGTGGGACAGCCTCCAAATCAATAGTACATCTTCTCTGTGGACTGAATCAACAAACGCTCCCATGGGACAACACAGGGACAAATGTCTTCATGTTAGCACTGCATCTGACGACATGGCCAAGTATTCTGTATAAAGAGTGGAAACTATAGATGACACCTTTACTAACATGCACAGTGGAAAGATAAATGACCAAAATGTTTAATGCTTTATTTTTGTTAAAAAGCTTCTTCCGTCTAAGTCAGCGGTGCCCAAAGTGCGGCCCGGGGGCTAAAAGCGGCCCTCAGATCATTTTTGTGTGGCCCACAAGCTTCTTGTTGAATTGGCGCACATCACAAGAGATGATGCTTTTCTCTGCAAGTTTAACAATTCTATACAATTAAACCTCAAAACTAATATTTCATTGTGAGATAGAGCTTGCGTTAAGGTTCTAGATTAAATACAGGAGTGGGGAAAGCTTTAAACCTGTGAAATTGTTCAGTTGAATGTCTGACTGCACTGGCCAAATCTGTGGCCCTCCATGCCGTATACACTTCAATATGCTGTCCTCCATGACAAAAGTTTGAACACCCCTGGTCTAAGTCATCTTTAGGACGGTTTGAATGAACTAATCTATTTTTATCTCCTTTTGAGGCTAACTATTTCTTACAATGGGTGAAATATGAACTTTGGAAATTAACTAAAAAAGAGCATAAAATAGGTTATCAAATATTAAAACCAGATAATGCGTCAGGAAGCTGTTCAGATTACATCTCACTGCCTCTCGCACCTCTGCACCTGTTTCGTGATTTATAATTGTAACCCCTCTCACGTTCTTCCGATTTGCTGCTCATGACAGAAATGTGATCCAATATGAGAAAATGCAGTGTAATGAAGCGTCCCTGTGCCCAGTCCTCGGCACAGCAGATGCAGATTATTGTAATGATATAGGCATGGTTTTTCTTCCAGAGAATAGCAGCACAAAGCGCACAAGACAGGCCAGAGAAGTGTTATAGCCACTTTAATTCATCTTGCTCTATTACAGTGTGAGAAAGCTTTCGTGATCAAGGCAATGACCCGTTTTTCCAAACAACTGCACAGCATGTGGTTCCTGCACGCTGCGGGGGAGAAATGTATTGGGCTTGATTTATCAACACTGGAGGAACTTCAGCTCTGCAATATTGTATCAGCGAATGCACGCCTTCAACGTCTTTTATTAGATTTTTAATATAGATGTAATATATAAATCTGAAGCATGATTACAACTCTGGTTTTAATAAGCTCTCTAAGATACAAAGAAAGTAGAAAAACTTCACTATTCAGCTCAGAATTCATAGTTAGAAGCATCATTAAGAAACATTCAGTCTTTATGTATTCAGGAGACAAATAATGCACTGAGGCTTCTGGTTCCATAATTACCTGCGTATCCAATAGTTAATGGATTGCGTTGTATAACACAGATTGTTGTCATCTTTATTCCTGTGTCCTTGTTAATATCGCCAATGAAAATGAAAACATTAGTCAAAGTGGTACTTTTTAAGACGAAAAACTAAATCAACAGCAGTGTTGGGCAAAATAGTAATATATTCTATATTACTAGTTATAGCTTTAAAAATGTGTTATGTATTACATATTACTGTTGCAAAAATGTAACTGAGTTACACTATTTGAGTTGCTTTTGGCAAAATATTAACTGAAAATAGTGAGAATAATGCCACAGAGCAAAGATAGTCAAAGATTTCCTTTTCGTCAGCCGTCCACATTCTTAAAGTTAGAAGGCTCTTTTTTTACCATGGTACAACTTGATTCGGTGATGCATCTTATTTGAGGGGAGTAGCACTTGCAACTTGAGTTATTTAAATTGTAATGACTGATATTACTGTATTTTGTTGAAGTAATATATTATATTCTCAGTTACTGAAAAAAGTCATATGTTTCTGTAACCCCCAACACTGATCAACAAGAGTTAATGACAAAGGAACAGGTCTGTGCTCTGTTCATGTGAGAGAAGCTCCAAGGCGACTAAATTCACATCAATCAATTTTTGTAACACCAAATATCACAACAGGAGTCATCTCAGAGGTCGGTATGGACAAAAACAAATCAATATCAGACATCAAGAATGATCAAAATAAGTCACACACAAATGAAATGTCACAACCAGATGTAATGTCCTGTAAATAAGTAAATCGGACATAACAAGCTTAGAGTATCCCACATCCTTAGACTCTCCTCCACGGCGAGGAACAACCCTTAAAACCACATGGGAGAAAATTAGGAAACCTCGAGGAGAACCATTTTGGGGAGGGATCCACTCCTATGGACGGATGGGCCAGTGGTGAATTTTTGGTCGACCAGAGTCCAATGGCTGTGTCCAGCGAGATTTGCAGAGGCCTCAGGCAGACAAGAGTCTGTGCTCTGGGGACAAGAGTCTCCGCAGCAGGGTTCAACCCGAGCTGCCTTTAATGTCACATTAAAGTTGATTAAACTGTAAACTAACTGAACTGAAGTTAAAATACAGTCTGTCATCAAAAACAGTAAGTGAATAATAATAATGAGTGCATATTTTAATCTTTTCCAAATGCTCAAAGTTGCTTTACAATTTCATGCATTATTTATTCACTCCTTGCTTGGTGGTGGTAAAGCGGTGGTGTAGCCACAGCTGCCCTGGGGTAGCCTGACAATCAAGGCTGCCAATCTGTGCCATTGGACCCTCGGACCACCACTACTCACTCACCACATTCACCCAAGCACTAACCATGCCCTACCCTGCTTAACGTCTGAGAACTGACAGGATCATATGGGCATATGGCTTTATAAACAAGTCTGACATTTCTGTGAAATAAGCAAAATAATGTTTACATTGTACATCTGTCTATTTTGTTTTAAATAGTATTGTGATAATAGGTTTTGTTCACATAATAGTATTATATTTCAGTTGGAGGGCAGGTGCCAATACAACTCTATGGGAGAGAAACCATTTTTGAAAGACATTTCTTAAAAGAAAATGTCCAAATGTTGAACTTGATCATTATTTGTAGGGACTGGATCCTTAAACCTGCTACATTATTCTTCTGGCTGACAGTCCTTTCTACTGGCCGACATCATTCACATGTTTTTGAACATTGTCACCACTTTTGGACACCTTTATGAGAAAATAAAATCAGAACAGCTCAGGAAGAAAATTCCTAGTCTGTGAAACCTTTCATTGACAATGGCAATAAAATCTATTCTGATTCTGAAAAAAAAAAAACATAAAATCACATAATGCAGTATATCAGCTCAACTCATGTAAAAAAGTATGCGCTGTGGTAAAAGTATGGCAATCATGCCGGTGACCACAACAGAGTAAACTTTTAAAGCTGCTTTAAAGCTGCTGGAACCACAACAAGAGGAAGCTCTGCAGGTGTTTCTGAAGGTGCCACTTGGCTGACACAGGTGTCTGTTCGTCACTGGCACTTGTAGATACTTGTTCATCTTGTTCATCACTGCTAAGTCTCACTCAAGACGTGCAACAACACTGATAATTTCTGCACGCACAGACCTTGTCTCATTCTTATGAAAAATAAAAAACAAGCCCAAGTCCAAATTGGCACAGAATTAGGGATAACAAACAATGTGAGTGTTTGTCCCACCTTAGTCCTGCCTCAAGCAGTTGTTTGCCTGTGGTTGCATTTCCAAACTAGTCTCCAGTTTAGAATAAACAGAGACCAGTCTGGATGCCGGGATAAAAATATGGTACTCTGTCTAGTAAGATTCCATCCCTCTAAGCAGTATAAACTACAATTTATTTTTACACTACATTCTCTCATTTCAATGGAAAACTAGGTGAGTTTAACTGTGACAATAATGTTGAATCCTCAGGCTGGAAAGCTTCCTTCATTTAACAATGAAAACAGCCGAATGACAAGTGTCTCTTCTTTGCATTTGTCACCACTATCTCCTGTTTTACAGTTCAAATTCATCTTTCTGCCCTGCAGCTCATAAACTCTGCTATTTTAGCACTATTTTGAACCTGTGACAAATGTTTTTTTTTCCTTTTCTTTTTTCAAGTCAAACGGGAGTCCTTGATAGTTATAGTAATCCCAAGTGTAATAGCAGCCATTGTCTTCTGGATCATTTCTTTGTCTTGTACTTTTCTCTGATGCTTTTTTGTTCTTCTAAAAAGCCAACCACTGTGAAAATCATCTGCTCTCACACTGGGACTTGGAAACGTGCACGGTGTGTCCTATGAATACACTACAGAATCGATCATGAGCATAAAGCAGCATTTGTGAGGGGACAGAGGGGTCCGTCTTCCAATACATTTTCTCATATTTATGTCCGTAATATAAAGCACAACTTGCAAATTGATATACAGTGAAGAAAGTAAGTATTTGAACACCCTGCTATTTTGCAAGTTCTCCCACTTAGAAATCATGGAGGGGTCTGAAATGTTCATGGTAGGTGCATGTCCACTGTGTGAGAGATAATCTAAAAAGAAAAATCCAGAAATCACAATCTATGATTTTTTAACAATTTATTTGTGTGATACCGCTGAAAATAAGTATTTGAACACCTGTCTATCAGCTAGAATTCTGACCCTCAAAGACCTGTTATTCTGCTTTTAAATAGTCCAACTACACTCTGCTCATGATTCTAATTTAGTAGCACCTGTTTGAGGTTCTTAGCTTTCATGAAGACACCTGTG
>OMNZ01110484.1:12889-40715 GCA_900303255.1 Lesueurigobius sanzi
GGGGGGGGTTAAGAAATTGAGGCCCATGTAAAGTTAGACAAGCACTATTAATTTCTTCTCTCGAGTCTTCAGAATTATGATGAATTATTGGTACCTCGTCTGTTCAGCAGCAGCTAATGCGTAATTGCAATATGTTAAATAAACGAATTATGTAAATGCAATCTAGATACTCATTTGCCACAATGTTTTAAGTAGCCTATATTGTTTGTTCATCAAATAGAACGAAAATAAACCTATGAGACCTTGTGCCATTTTGTGTTGTTGTTTTTTCGTCAACCGGAAGCTCGTGGTTGATTGTCCCGTTCCTGGCCTTAAAAAAAAACCGCGCGTAATTAAATTCACACGTGAATTTGTTAGTTTTTGTTGTGGTCTCTCTGGGAGGCCGTAAAGGTGTGCAGCAGTCTCACCCTGTCGCAAAGAGCTAATTGGAGTGGCCTCATTTAGCGACACGTCAAAGGGGGACGCGACAACACGATGTCAGCTTCTCTCCACAAATCTCTCCCCCTTCTCTCTCTCTTCTCTTCTCTCTCTCTCTCTCTGTCTCTCTCACTCTCTCTCCCTCCTGTCGTTCTAACCTGCACCTCCTCCCCACTCGCGCGCGCTCTCTCCACTTAATAGCGTGTCACACACTATAGGACTGATGCGACGTGGGTCACCGTGAGCCTATGTTTCACTATAACGAAGGCGCATCGGAGGCCGGCGAGGGGACAAACACGAGACGGATGGCCCAATCAGCCATGCGCTAAAAAGGAGTCAGTCAAAAGCAAAGGGGGACCGCCACAAAGGGGGGGACATTACTTTAACATTTGGGGGAAATATACATTTGGCAAATATAGGAGTGGAATTGGTGATACTTCCACGCGTAAAAATCACCAAAATAAAAACAGCGAGCAACTGAAATGTAAATAATAATATGGTTCAACTTGGAATATATCTATGCCTCTAAAAAAACATGCAAAAAGATTCTGTGTGGTCAGCTAACTTACTTTTTGCATACATTTATAGATGTGCGTAAAAATCTATATGTGATCGGTGGATATGCCAATCCTGAATGCTGGATGGATTGCTCCCATTACAGACGCAAGCTGCCAATAGAAGGCTGTCATGGATGCACATCCAGCACAAATGGGTTTGTATCGTTATCTTTCGTTTCCAAGAAATGTCTACACGGCAATAAACTTGACTTGAATTTGACCTGTTTTTGCTGTACGGCTCTTCACGCGCAGCAGATGGACACCGTGGGATGCCATTGTGCAAGAGATTTTATAACTTGCGACTTTAGGGTGTAGTCTTTAAGTTTTATACAACTCCCCAAACTATTAGCACTAAGAAAATATACGAAGTTGTGTGCTTTGGAAATGTAACAGTTAAAAGAGTCTGAGAAGTTGACGATGGTTCTCACAGCAGCTGGGCATCACATCATAGTCTTGGCACTGCGCGTCTGATCCATCACGGGCCACAGTGCTCTCTAACGCTGCTCCATTTTCCACGTGGCTGTGTGTGTGTGTGCTTACTTAAAAAAAAATGTCGTCGCCGTTATATTTGCACACCTTACATAAAAGCCTATCATTTTGCCGATGTGGGAATAAGACGTTGCCTCAAAGTCATTAAAGGAGCCGCGGAAAGAACAGCCAAAACACGCCTAGCATCTGTTTTTAAACCATTTCATCATACGAGCGTAGAGCCAAGCTGCCATCTCTGCTGCTCGGCCTGATGTGTGATGCACGCCGCTGTCTACCTTGGTAACACAGGCGTCAGGCTCGCTTTACTGGCCACAAGTGCTGCTGATAAATATTCATGACTGCAGCGCCTGCGCCTCACACGTCTCTCTCAGTGTTTGTCATTTCCAGACTCGAGCGTAAATACGCGCTAAAGTGGATGTTTTCACTGCGCGCTGCCGCTTGCTGCTGCTGCTGCTGCTGCTATTTTATGGGGAATCTCCGTTGCCCGAGAGAGCCACGAGACGAAACCTGTCTCCGACGCTTGTCTTGTCTGTTGTTATGTTTTATTTTTTTTTGTTTTTTGTTTTTTTTTACGAGCGTTTTATATTTTTTTCTGACAAACTAAAGCAATGCGACACAAGCGTGAAGTGTGAATTAAACGTGGAGCTGTTTGGATGCGCGTGTGTTGCCAGGCGCAGCTGCGTTTGGCCACTGGCACAAGTTAAAAGACCGTGGGAATTATATTTACAAATGATTTAGAGTTTAAATTCTTACATTTTGGGAGGGAAGTGTTTAGTTGCAAAAAAAAAACATTTTATACTGTTTGTTTTTCTTTTTTTCTGCTTCAAATGTTTACACTGAATGGAACATTTTATGTTCAAGTCACATCAAACATGGCAATTGTCCAGCGTCCAGACCAATTTTACCTCCCCACAGTCTATGAACACTTTCTATAAATCTGCAGATTGCACGCGCTTGCCGTGCACGTGGGCCTATAGCAGCAAAGGCATCAGCAGTGGAAGCTTATACAGACAGTGTTAAATAGAGTCGAAAAAGTCGTTTTATTACCATCTTTCATTTATCTCCAAAAGTAATAGTCCGTGAAAAAAGAAAATACGAACACATTTCGGCGCGATTGGATAAATCATCTAAGATGTGGTTGTTTTTTATCTTTGAAAGAAAAGGGAAATATGCGCACGCACGCTACTAGGCGCGCGCACGTATCGCTCCCATGCTGGCGTGTGTACATTTCATATTAAAATTGCTGTTTGGTCCTGGCCTCGCGCATGTGCGCCCAGACTGACAGATCGTGCGCGGCGTTAAGCGTGATCAGTGGCGGCTGCTGATGTGATCTCTGCCTAATGGGGCGGTCAAGCGCGCGGCAGCAGGAACAATGAGGGGGCCAACGCTGACTCCTTCCACACAGGGAAAAATCCAACCCAAAAGCAAGAACGAGATTTGAAAATTAGATTCCTTTTCATCAATTAACTAACGCCACATTTTAGGGTTTACATTGAGGAACAAGCGGCGTGATTAATCGATTTCATTTGCACGTCACTGCAGGGCAAAGTGTGGGCTGTTCATTTGGGATAAACACGAGGGGGTGGATTTACTTATTATTACTGTCACTAAACTTGGGACGTGGTGCAACCTTTAGCTTTGGGCTTGTCCCTCCACTGCTAACACAAAATAGACACTTTTTACGCACGACATGCAGAAGTGGTGCAAATACCGTTTAGCCTCTCACAAATAAATCTCCAACGCATTGCATTCTGACATTTTAATCCTTTAATATAGTACGAAATGTATCCAAACATTTTATGTAAACTAAATTTTACATACGAGCGCATTTCTCCATAAATACCGATCATTTTCTAACACGGTCCTTTACATGCGGATAAATATGGAAAAAAATGAGCTACTTACATGGAATAATACTTCCTTTCAGACAATTGACAGAGAGTTTTGTATTTATATTTATCACGTACATAAACAGGTTGACACGGAAATTTTCAGGCTTTCACTACACGACTTTTTATCGACATGACATAAATAACAACAAATACTGTGCTACTCAAACTGGACCTTGGACGAAATGTTGCACTGAATAGGCTACAAAAGCACATTAATACTAATAAAGAGTCGGTTAGGTCGACGTGTAGACTGTAGTAATACTGAATAATTCACATTTGGTACACAACTAGAACATTCTTTTCAAATCATCGCAATATTATCTTCATTTCCATATATCTAGGGACCACATTTTTCACAAATTCCCTTAAACTGTGATATTTACAAAATAAAATATTACATTTTAACTTGGTGAAATCCGTATGTACAAAAATTCAGGCCTGGAGGCGCACAGAGCATGCGTTTAGACAAGTCTTTGAGTAAAAATAAAGGGATGGAGGAAAGGGGGGCTCCTTTTGTCCATGCATTTCTCTGACTTAAAGATCGCGTGGGCCTCCGTGTGTTTTTCAGTCCATGTCACTGGCTTTTTTTGTTTGTTTTAAAAAAACAGTCTTTAGTTCCCAATTGTCTCTTTCTAAAATATTTACACGTACCATTCATTGAAATTGGACGAGAGCGCGCTGTGACTGCTCGTGTGGTGCACTGCTGACGCTGCTGGTGATATGGAGCTGCTGCTCTGGTTCTCTGTGGACGGGGAGACGATGGTGGGCGGCGTGGAGGACTCGTAGCCTGAGCTGGCTGCTGGAGAAGGCTGTGAAGCCGCGGCGCTCGCCTCGTGGACCTGCGCAAAGGACCGAGGCACACGTTAAACCCGAGACATATTTGTAATTGAGGACGCCTCCGTAAAAGACAATGGTTTAACATAATCTTAATCTGATTTGCCGGTTCAAAGCAAAAACAGAAAGTGGGTGTCAAAGCAAATTAACTTGTCTGGTTTTGAATGGAATATATTAGTGGAATCTAACAACATGAATTTATGAACACACACTTCATTATATAAAAGGCAGACGTTAAAACAATAGCTTTACCTTCATGTGTTTCCGCAGGGAGCTGGGGTGTGTGTAGGATTTGTCACACATTTTGCACAAATATGGTTTGTCCGACGTGTGCACGTGCATGTGTTTCTTGCGGTCACTGCTATTTGCAAAACGTCTGTCGCAGCCTTCAAATTCACACTTGAATGGTTTTTCACCTAAAGCACAAAGAAAAAGAAAGAAAAAGTATTTAAACAATTGAAATTAGGAACATATTTATTTCTAAAAGAGACGCACGATTTTTACTGTTACTAAACATCTTTGTTTTCCATTTTAAAAAGACAAACATTACTGTCTATAAAATATTATGGCAGAAATTATAGGCATGCAATACAACTAAGTATATTTGAAATACTAAATTTTAGCAATACATTTTCCAAATATTAAAATAACAGTCGTCACTTTTAAATGCATAAAATTGAGTATAGTCTTACCGGTGTGTGTCCTCTTGTGGATTTTCAGATTTTCTGAGCGCGCGAACACTTTGCCACAGCCAGGAAACGGACACGGGAACGGCTTCTCCCCTGTGTGCACTCGGATGTGATTGACCAGTTTGTATTTGGCTTTGAAAGGTTTTCCCTCTCTGGCGCAGTCCTCCCAGAAGCAGATGTGGTTCGTCTGCTCCGGTCCCCCCACGTGCTCCACCGTTAGATGGGTGACGAGCTCGTGCATGGTGCTGAAAGTTTTGTTGCAGGACTTCTTGGGGTTGCTTAGCTGCTCGGGTTCTATCCACTTACAGATGAGCTCCTGTTTGATGGGCTGCCGCATGTATCTGAAGAAGGCCCCTGCTCCATGGTGCGCCGCGGCCATATTCATATTCATGGGGCCATAGCCGTGCAGCTGCGTGGATGCGTAGTGGTCGGACCGCGGGCTGGTGACGTGCCCGTACTGCTCGGCCCGTCCGTACACATCCCCCGAGAAGCCCAAGCGCATCTGGCTGTTGACCACATTGGACGAGGACGCTTGCTCGTGTAGCCCGGGGAAGAGCAGGTGCCCCGCCGCGTCAGAGTGTCCATGTGGCCCGGGAAAACTTCCAGACGCGAATAAACTGTGCTGTGCCCCGGCTGCGTCTCCAAACCCCCGATTTCTGAACAGAAAGTCCCGTGTGGAGTTGAACGTAGAGTAAGAGCCAACGTGGGTCGCGTGATGGTGGTGTCCTAAAGCGGCATAACTGGGTGCCTGGGACGAGAAAGCTGTCTGTCCTGAGCCCAAGTCATGTGA
The DNA here is from genome assembly GCA_900303255.1 of Lesueurigobius sanzi. NCBI lineage: Eukaryota > Metazoa > Chordata > Actinopteri > Gobiiformes > Gobiidae > Lesueurigobius > Lesueurigobius sanzi. The sequence continues at coordinate 18,558 of OMNZ01110484.1, forward strand.
GCTGTGGTTGATTTTGAAGGCGCCCATCCCATCCGCGAACGGGTTGATCCCCAACGCTACTTCTCGCTCCGTGACTTCGCCTGTTGAGTGATGCCGCGAGGAGCCGAAAGTAGTGACTCCTATCGCGGGATACTGCGGTCCTGCGTCCAAGAGCATCTTCAGTGTCGACTTGCCCAAAACGACTGAGAGCAGAAATCAACAACTCACGCACAGATATTCTTCCTCCCCGCCCCTCTCTCTATCTCTTCAAAATCCACCGCTTTCCTTTCGGACTTGTTTCTCTTTGCGGAATCCCCCCTCTTCTTGCTGCCGCGTCTTCAGCACACGCGTGCAAACATGTATACACGCAATATTGTCTTTTGCGGCTGATCTTCCTGTGGCGCAACTTTCACCTCCTCAGTAAGGCGGTGAGCTCTAGACTGATAGTCGCAATCATTCCTGCAGATAAATGAATTGAAAAGACAACACAGTCCAGCCCTGATGAATGGGAGAGGAGGGGGCGGTCACGTGGAGCGGAGGCGAGTCGTTCATTGGACGCGGCCCGTTTCCCCCCCAATAACATCCACTCACCAAATAACAATCCACGAAGCCGGGCCCACGCTTCTATTGGCCTCTTTGCATCATCAATCCCAGAGATAGGAAGAGTGCTGACTGTGGATTTGGTTTAAAAGCTGAATTACATGCAAAGTTGTGAGACAAGAGAGACGTTTTACGCACGCTTTACGCACAGCACTATATAATGTGCCACGTACTATATTCAAAAGCGGTGCACAGATCCACAACATTTCTATGTAATTTCAATTGTTAAAGAGCAAATCGAACAGTTAAGTGGAAGAAATGTTTTATCCAAGAGAGTTTTAACCAAAGAAAGCAGATAGCAGTCTTCAGCTGGTGTTAGGTGACTGTTTATGAGCAAAAATGATGTCAAAACGTGTTTACAATGGAAAAGCCAGTCAAGCACAAAACCACTGTCATCACTTTGCTATTAACATTTTTAACTATGTGTCTGATTTGCGTTTGTCAAAACATGTTCACTCTATGTGGATGGGGTCGTCAAAGGTCAATTCAGCGATAAGCGTAAAAGCTCACAATAGCACACTATAGGCTGTTACGCATATTATCATGGCTGCTCTGTTTATGGAAATCGTCCTCTCATATGTGCCACTGTTCTCACACTCAATGCTTTGGTCTAAATTTCATGAGTGCCATGCTGAAAGTTGAATGTGTCCTCCCCAGTCGTGCAACTTGGTCACTTTCGCAGCCCAGTGATGCATAGCCCGTGTGTAAAACGTTGTGGGTTGTCGAAGTTATCAAGTGGGATTTGCGGCGCTCTCTGCAGGAACCTCCGGCTGCTAGAGTTCAAAGCCACATGAACAGACGTGCCTTGCGAACCATTAAAATATCTGCTTGGCTACTATAGGCCACTCTCTGCACTGCTTTCTCCGATGCGAGCCTTCAGACACCAAGAGTGGAAGTTTTGCTCTGAAGTGAACAAGTAGCCATAGGATTTGACCTATTCAGGCTTCACATTGGGAAGTTTTCAACAAGTGGACAACGGTAAGAATATAACGCCACATATAATAATGAGACTTCCTCATGTTTGGCTGTTTTAAACGTTTGACTCCACAGTACAATATCACATTGGGATGTTTTATTTAATCTGGAGTTGGACACTATAATTTAAATATGTTCCATGACAAGTATATCATTTATAATGTGTAACTCACAGCCGAGAGTTTTTTTTATTTATCTATTTTCACAATGTGCTGACCATGTCACCCACAGATATTTTGTTGTTGGTGTTTCTCTCTTGTTGACATCCAACTCCTTTCCTTTGCCCGTCTGGAGAAATGCACGCACAAGTTGTAGGACCCAAAATAGCACTTGAAAGTTTTGCATTTCGCCTTGAGCCCTGATGCCTGTGAGGTTGTTGAGAAGTGAGCCCCATGCGTTAAGGCCATTTAATAAACATCTATCGCATCAGACGTTTCCAAATATTGACTCTGCTTCCAACGTGCTCGTTGTGAAACTGTCAGTGCAGATTTTGACGAGTATATCATGTGGGAATGAGTTTTACATTGGTGTTCTTACCCACCAGTGTGGCGTGTGTTTAAAAAAAAAAAAAAAAAAGGAAAATCTTTATTTATAACAGTTGTGTCGTGGAGCGTGTTGTGGGGTTCGTGTGTAGCAGTAAATTAGCCCCGGGCATTGCGACCTTCAGTAACAATTTATGATCACCAAATAAATTGTCATAAAGCAGGAATGCGTTTATAATGTAAGACAATTAATTAAGTGGAGATGAATCAAACAGTGTGTCACCTTGTGAAGTGATTTACACATTTCATATGGCAAATGTAGATAAACAATCTTGAAAAAGAATATCTGCAAATTGTTTTTCCTTAACAAAAATGACCAGCTCGATTAATAATATGGATAATAATATTTGCATAATTTACTTGCATTTTTAGTTGACTTGCCCCACTGTTAACAATGTTAGCAATCGTTCCTCTGTGCTCATGGTTTAAACAGTCTCAGTGTAAAAAAAATATTCACACACGTATCCTGCAGCACTGCGTTATACATTTAAAGCTTGACTCGTATTTGTACGTGTTAAAAAAGAAGAAGCAGAAAGTAGTTAGGCTACTCTTTGGAGCTTTAAAGTTTGTTACTTACAGTACACACCCGATATATTTTGAACTTTGTGTGCCGCGGCACCGCCTCCTGTGACCCTCATCTGCTGCCGTCTCGGCTCCAGAGCGAGCTGCTGCGGATCACAACAGGTCCCGTCCATTGCGCTCCGCTTCGCCTCGTTCCAATCCGCTTTAACCGCGAGACCGACGCTGACGGAATAACGGCTGGATATGTAAATATGGCTACTTATCAGAAGACACATTAACGCGGACTCTGACAATATCCCACGTGGAGCTTTTCTTTTACTCCGCTCCTTTTTCTGTCTAGCGTCGTGCGTAACCCGTGCGTAAAGTTCTTCTTCACGCGTTGGACAACGGGAATAAGATATCACTTTATTATTTATGATTCATAGAACTTTAAGAGTGACAGTACGAACGGTTTTGTGGCAGTATTTTTTTTCTGGAATTGCACAACCAAAAGGAAATCGCTATTCATCGCCGCTCAAGCCTTTTGTCCGCGATCACAAAGAAGCATTTGTAAATGTGCTGCAACTTTTTAACACTTTTATCGTACAATAATCTTTACATAACAACTATTTTTCTCAAGCGTTGCCCGAGGCAATGCGCATGCGTGCTGGCTGGTTGCTGTCACTAAGCCATTTTTCTTCACGTTGGAAACTGTCACTGGTGACGTCAATCATAGCGCTCTGACCAATTAGAGCGCGGGATGATTGTTTAGCTCCACGGGCTGCAGCGCCTACCATGAATCTCTATTCAGTATCAAAGCGTCCTGCTGCTGCCTCTCAAGCGAATGGGATTCCATGTAGTCTGCAGATAGACGCAACTTCACAAACTTTTTTCCTTTATTTTTTTCACTGCGATTAAAATATATTTGTCATCATCATTATTATTTTGCCTGCTGTCAAGTTATTCTAAAATTAGGGAGTAATGAGCGTGGATACATTGGGAAGCCCCGTGATGGACCCTACGTTTTCCAAACGGAACACGGCGCTGAGATTAGTTGACTTGGCAGGGGCTCACCACCATCACCATCATCACCACCATACCCCTCAGAGCGTGACAGGCTTCCCGGGGTTCAGCAGCCATCCACACTCAATGGCTCACGCGCACCCTGGGGAGATTACTGCGGAACCCCGCCTGGGGCCGAGTCCATTCGGGCCAGAACACATGGGGCACTCCGCGGCCCTCAAAATCAGCCCAGCCCATCATTATCCCCACCATCATCACCACCACCACAACCATCATATGGCAGGCCACAGCGACGTGGTCTCCAGTCAAACGGGAGCAGCTTTTGGCCCGGTTCAGGCGACGTCGGTGCCTTATTCTATGTCCCACCCAGCCGCAGGTAGGGATTTCCTCATCCGAAGAGATCTGACAGCTCAAGCCATGCCCGTGCTCACTGACCAGCCTGCTGGTTCCGCCTCTCACCACGGAATGTTTGTCTCAACAACAGGTAGCTACCCCGGACACTACGGCCATCATCCTGAAGCGGGGAACCATGCACTCTTCTCTGGACTGCACCACCACGAACAGTCTGCAAGCGGATCCCCGGGGGGACAGGCGCTGAACGGACAAATAAGACTTGGACTTCCCGGAGAAATGTATGTCAGGTCTGAGCACTTAAGTCAAGTGGCGAGCTCCAGGGCTGATCCGTTTTCTGCGTCGCCGCTTCACGGCTACGGCGGACTCAATCTAAACATGAATCTGAGTGCTCACCACCACCACCACCACCACGGAGCGGGGGCCTTCTTCAGATACATGCGACAGCCCATCAAGCAGGAACTCATCTGCAAGTGGCTAGAGCCGGAAATTTCACCCAAACAACTTTGCTCCAAAACTTACAGTACCATGCACGAGCTGGTTACGCATGTAACTGTGGAACACGTCGGAGGACCCGAGCAGGCGAACCATATCTGTTTTTGGGAAGAATGTCCGCGGGAAGGCAAACCTTTTAAAGCAAAGTATAAACTTGTGAATCACATCCGTGTGCATACCGGAGAGAAACCATTCCCCTGCCCTTTCCCAGGCTGTGGAAAAGTTTTTGCCAGATCCGAAAATCTTAAAATCCACAAGAGGACGCACACAGGTTAGTCTTACATTTATTCAACTCCCATCTGTTTTGACTTTGCATTTTACAGCTGTAAATTGTTACATACATTTTGCATATTATTTTAATGACTTTGCTACAACATATACTGTAGCTTATTGGCCATCATCAAGAAAAGCATGCCAGGGTATGACAGGCGTGTGGAGCTCTTGTTTACACTGCAGCTCCTCTAAGACACAGGCTCAGTGTGTGTGGATCAGGATCAGTGACAGCTCAGATGGAGAGGTGCATCTTTACATTTACATTCAGTCAGTGACCTCATGACGGGGGCGTTCTTTACTTGGACAGGGAGTTAAGACTTCGCCACTTGTTGCTCAATGCATCTTAATAGGCTATAGATCTGTTTATTAATATATCACAATGAAACGTGTGTTATTCAATACTTTACAGACAGACCTGAAGTAGAAATTGTAAAGATATAACGTGATTATAACAGTTCATTTTCAATTTGGGGATTTTTTTTTTTTTACTACTGTATGGCCTAGACTTTATTTAAAGTGATGCAACATGTAAACACACGCACGCCATTATTTGACAACAGATCGTAAAAGCTGAATGAGTCATTATAGGCCAAGTGTGCGCCGTGCAGCACAGACTTGATCGTAACTCGCATACGTTGACAATATGGCTACTCAAGTGTAACCCAGTGACGTGTGGAAGAGGAAGGGCCCAAAATGTCGAGTCAGGCTCTTAAATGAACTCATTTTCCTGCAGTTGTGGAACGAACGGCACTCCCCCTCATTCTGCTCCAGCTCTGAGCCATATGTATTATTCATATCATTTGCTCACATTACCTAAGTACAAATCTGTTCAATTATTTCTGTGTGTTGACTCCCACGGGGCCTGCTCTTTGGTATCATGTTTAAAACCTAGCCCAAAGTGTGCTTATGACTGGGGCTGCCCCTGGGGTCTGTTCCTCGACGCTTTCTTGTACTACACTAATATCCTTGATTGGCTCTCTCAACCCAACAGCTGAAGGTCAAATTGATATTCAACCCGCAAGTGTAATTAGACAGAGGCAATTACATATTCTCAAAAGCTTTAATCGCGAGGAGAAATCAGCAGTGAATGATTTCCGTGTAATTTATTCAGAATGTCTCATTTTTTGTGCCTCGTCATAATCAGACGGAACTCGTTATTAAGTCGTGTTTTTTTTTGTGTTTTTTTTTTTAGATTAAAATGGTACAGCACACAAGCATCGCTGCGCATGTGTCCATTTCTCATTATTCTCAGTTGCTTTTGGCCTGCTAATTCCACGCTCTAGCTTGTCTGTTTTGACGTATGCCTTAAAGCGTGCAGACACCAGTGACTGTATAGGGTGCAACCTCCTTACAGTGGAGCCTATGCATGTGCTGTTCACATTGGCTTCTCCAAATAATCAGTGTACTCACAGACTGCGTGTGTGTGATGTGTACATTAGGTTCTCTTTGCCATACATATAAAATACATTTGCTTTATTTTTTTTATTCTATTCTATTATTATTATCATTATTATTATTACTATCACTACTACCTGTTTGCAAACTTATGTTTCTTCTTTGAGGGCACATTTCCTGACTTTTTGAACCCCCCCCTGTGATCTTATCTTAAGAGCTGTTGTAACAAGTGGATTTCTCCATTGTGAGATCAATAAAGTATGATCTAATCTTATTTGAGGTACTGGCTTTATGGTGTGTATCAGACATATTTGACAATTTTTCTCTTTGTTCCAGGGGAAAAGCCCTTCAAATGTGAGTTTGATGGCTGTGATCGACGGTTTGCCAATAGCAGCGACAGGAAAAAGCACTCGCACGTGCACACGAGCGACAAGCCTTATAACTGCAAAGTACGAGGTTGTGACAAGTCCTACACACATCCCAGCTCCTTAAGGAAGCACATGAAGGTGCACTGCAAATCTCCACCACCCAGCTCAGGCTATGAATCGTCCACTCCATCCCTTGTGTCGCCTTCCTCAGACGTGGGACGCGACACTGGAGGCGGCTCCACCGTCATGTCCGAGCCCATGGGAGCCAATCAGGGCGCAAACCTGAGCGAGTGGTACGTGTGTCACAGCTCAGGTGCGAGCGGTGCCCACACGCCGCCCAGTGGGCCATCCACGCCCGATCCCACAGAGGAGCCCCCATACAGACACGTGGAAAGCAGGGACCACTATTGACCATATAGCCATGACACTCCCTGTGCGCACTGTGGATATTGACGAGCCAAACTGACGCCAAGAGCCGCGAAAACACGTGTTCATTCCACGTAGCCTAAACGGGGTGTTCTAAACAGTTTGGCCAAGTGCCTAAAAGCCCCATAGCAAACCGTGTACTACATCTGAACTATGTGCTATTTGAAGCTTGTGGGCATGTTTGTGTCACCCAGTTTTGAAAATAGTTTTATTTATTTTTCAGCTTGAATAATTATAACGTGTTTTGTATTATGGAACCAAAGTGCATGTTTCAATTTGGACAGTTGTACATTTGTACATTTTGTAAGTTTTAATGTGTTGATGTAATACTTTGGAAGTGAACGGCCTCTACAGCGATTATTTGTATCTAAATCAAGTATTATTATTATTATTAAAAAATAATTTCCACTTGTAGGGCCCATCTGAGCTGACCTACATTTATGTTTGATATAACTGTGAAATAATCAATGTCTAAAAGTGGACATTTTGTCAGTACATGGTTGTCAGTATTTTTGGATTCTTTTTTTAAAAAACAATATCTAAAATGAAAGCGTATTTAAAATGCGCACCAATGCCTTGTACCTTGTATTTTGAATAAACCTTGTATGAGTGCAGTTTGGTGAATTGCAGCTGTATACACCAGCCACACACGTTGTCCTGAATTGCAATATTATATTTTTGTCACTAAACATTATGAGAAACTCAGGGATATTGCTATTTCCTGAACTGGGTGGGTAGGAGATGGTCTTTGTTGTTAAGTCTTACTTTCTCAGCCGAGCTGTGAGTGGACGTGGGCAGTCTGGTCAAAGCCACAATATTCACATCCAGACTTCAAAGAACACTTTACACAAAGAGACATTTTTTTTCCACGACGATGAATCCTCATGGTGAATTAAGATTTCTATAGCAATAGCCAAGTCAAACTCAAATGATATGGGGGCCAAGTCCGTGCACTGAAAGGGGGGCTCCAAAGAATGTAATATTTGCTTCCCATGGGGTCGGAAACGGTAATCTCTGTCCTTTATCTCACAGACTGGGCTCTTATAAAGAAAAAAAATATATTCTTTAGCTTCGACACTACTTTACGACAACCACAGGAGAAGCTGCTGAAACGCTGTTGTTGGCTCTGATAGACCTGCTTACAAGAAAGTATAGGCGCTGTGTGGATGTTTGACGGCGCATCCACTCTCTCACTCGAACCTGCGCTGGACTCCAGATAAGTGGCCGCTTTCATAATAGACACATATTAAGCATAATCCAAACTTAAGATGGCATTTGTTTAATTTTCGCCCTCTGCAATTTCAAAGTGAACAGGAGGAGGCTCTGTAAAATGTCCAAACGTCATGATGAAGGTGCGTCATGTTCCAAAATTAACATCTAGGACGCCAATAAAAAGCAGAACTAAGGCACTTTTTTGTTTGTCTCTTTGACTCTTTTGAAGTTGAAGTTCATATCAGAGAGTCTTCTGAGCGATGGAGACGACAAGGAAAGCCCTTTGTCGCTGAATTGTTGAGCTGTTTTCTATTGGGCCGTCCAAATCTTTTAGTTCCACCCGTCAGAAAGGGACAAGAGCGAAGGATACGGACATTTTAAAGAAAGAGCGCACCGATGTCTCGCTCAAATTGCCTGAAATGATACCTACATTTGTATATAGTTTATCCTACAGTTTACGACTTTGACTAAACCCGAATCATTTTCTCTTTAGACTGGCCTAGTTAAGTTCAGACTGCTGACCTTTGATCTGATCATCGACCACAAGGTAACTGATCGAGAACAGGTGTGCGCGCAATGGAATAAGGAGAGCTTTAAAACGAGACACAACCACAACCGAAGTGAGTGTGGGATTTATTTATTTTTTTTTGTTGCTAAAATTCTTACAAGAGCACAGCCACATCCTGGCGCACATTTGAGTGTGAAAATATCATTTCTTTGTAAAATAATGGAGGCGGTAATCCTACTTCCGGAAACTGTCGTGGCATTATTGAACAAAGCCCTTTTAATAGGGGGGATTAGCAGTGCGAGGAGTAAAAGCCTCGCTCAGTGCTCGGACCCCTCCCTCTTCTTCCTCCTCTTCCTCGTGCCCTCCCCTCCTCGCGCCTGCACCACCACCATCAGCACCACCTCCAGCTTCTCCAGGTCGTAATTATCGGACGTGAAGTGGCTGAGATTGGACTGGCCAAGCTAGACAAGAGAAAGGCAGGTGCATAAGGCCTGAATGCCCACAGTGAAAAAAGTTGTAGGTCTACTGGTCATGATTATGATTGCAAAAAAAATAAATAAAACACACACGCACACAGGCTGGTATTTTAAGAAGACGTAATTTTGTCAGGAAAAGCAACCAACCAAATAAAGATTTATTATTTTTTTTAGCAACGTGATTATAGCCCTTTTTAGTGATATGCCCATAACTATACTTAACTCTATGGGCCTATATGTGATAGGGTTGGACGGGGCAAAGTCACGTCAAAGCAATCACTCTCAAACTGAAGAAATGAAGTTTGTCTCCTTAGACCTTGAAAGGCATCCAAATCAGCACGTTCAGTAGCCCCATAAAGCCTTAAATACGTTCTCATTTTTTAATACCGGTATCACCCAAGGTTACTTTCCAGGGGATTTATAGGATCACGTGCTGTAATGTATAGTCAGCCACAAGCTTCCGTCATAAAGATTTATGGTAGCCTTTAAAGCTAAATTAACTGTATTCGACGTATGTAAAAAGGTGAGCCAGCAGAGTTAAGGCAGGTTTAAGGCTACACCCCGCGGTCGCTTTTGTATATAGCAGAAAAAGTCGCATAAGTCAGCGTCCAGAGGGAGGAAAGTGCCAATAGGACATTACGCACGCCCCCTCCGTAGCAGGAGGATTACCGTCATGCGCATATCCCAGGAAATGAACTTATTTGGCTTTCATACATGAGCGAATCAGCCTCCTGTGCACGCAACCTCACATTCTATGGTAGAGCACGTCCCATAGTTCACACCTGCAGCTGAAAGGAGCTGCTTGTGGCTGTTGGCCCAGCGCTCAGTGCAGCAGCACGGGCGCGCGGCCTCTTCTCTTTTATCCAGCGTCTGCTCCTCACGTGCGTTTCAAAAATGGCGCTGTAGTTGACGCTATTTCATTTCAAGTCGTAGACGTGCGAAGACTTGTTGCTGTAAACATGGAATCAAACACGTATTGTGGTATTTTTTTTCACGCGCCATGCACGTGCGTAAACGGGAAATGTAGATTTGGAAATGTTTGCCAATTGCAGCATTTAAAGCGTGATCGTTTTGCAATTGTAATTACCAGCTATACAATTTTTAGAAAGAAAAAAAAAACTTTGCTATATGCAAAAGCCAAAGTCTTTATGAAATAATTGGTAAACATCCTCGGCTCACACCAAGTGTCGACTCCTGCGTGATCAACAAATGTCTTCTGCACTTTTGGTGGATTTTAATGCGTAATTAGTCATGTTCAACATGTTCTATTGCTTTTGAAAGTATTCATGTATTTAAAATGTCTTATTCATGTTGTTAATTATTTAGAATATTATACAAAATCTCGTTTCCATGCATTGTTTACCTTAAGTATGTTCTTTTGAAACTAACTAAAATTGTGAAAAATGTATGAGAAGGAAAGCTATAATCCCTTTTGTTACTTTATGATAATATTGCTCACATAAGTGAATAAACAAAATTAAATATAGGCTATAAAATATAAATATAAAATGTAAAAAAAATAAATAAGGAAGATAAACTCTTAATTCTTTTAATACTTAAATACTTGTTATTGTTTATTTTTTCACACGCTGTAGTACAAATATACAGCCCTTTCTGTGAAATACAAAATATAAAACCACTCGCCCATAAACAGCAGAAAATGGTTTGGGATTATTTGGTCGAGAGTTTGACTGCGCACAGTAGAAACGTGTCGAAGTTGAGTTGATACTGCTGTTGAAACGACTCTTCATCTGGTTCACAAACAAGGAAATGAACCGTTTGGGACAAAAAACCTCCCACTGATTTAGCCGCAGCCATAATGGCAAAAGTGCGCCTCTCCTCTCTATGAACGCGCTGTATATCATCATATATCAAAGTAACACATAGTATTAGTGAATGCAAATGCCGGCAACATTATGAATCATTGGGTTATCTGCACTATTTCACACGTCAGATGGAGAACGTGTCGGGCAGAAACAGGCGAATGCACAGTTTGAAAAGCACCATAATGCATGTGATCAGTGTAGCAGTTATCGAAGACTTTGGGTCATTTCTCCATCTCCCGCAGGAAGCACATTACGCCTTTCATATTTACATACTCTTTAATATTTGTCAAACATTCATAAATTACAAACTAATGAAATGTTCGGCGGTCCTTGGAGATCAAGCTAATGAAGACAGAGACTTTTTTCTGAATTTGACACATTTTCGTTAGGTTTAATGCCATTCTTTGTATCACGCTCTATTAAGTATTATTATACTGATGTCAGACCACCGCTGACACGTTACGACATCAGGATCACCTGCTGGAGGTGGCCACACTGTGGGATATAAATGACCCCATCTATAATGCCACTAGCCCGGATACAGGGCTGCTAAATGCTGGGGACATTAACACAGAGATGGTTTATTTCAGGCCTAAACACAGAGCAAAATCAGCATTCACTGGGCTGTTATGTTATTATTATTATTATTATTATTATTATTTTTTAGGTTTTCACATTTACATTATAAATTACTTGAATTGTAGGCCCCCTAAATTAATGTGGTATACCCAAGAAAAAGGGCAAACGCATATTTTGTTGCTATAATAACTCGTGCGTAAAGGCGTTATTGCACCAAAAATATCGCAGAAGAGCCTTTGAATGGCTAGACCTATAGACTACAAGAAAGAGGGAGATGGAGGGTGGAGGTGAGGAGCGCTGTATTAATTATGGACGAGTGTCGCCAGTGTGGAGGTAATTGTCGCCCTGGCCGCGCTTTTACGCGTTCTTATGTTGCCTTATAGGTTTAATTTCTCCACCTTTGGCCGCTGTTTCTCGCGCACTCCACGACAGACAGCGAGGGCACGTTGATCAAAACGTCACCGGTGTTGGTGCGCGTCAATCGTAACAATCCAGATCCTTGGAGACGTGTTTATTTGACAGGGTAAATCCCCAGTGTGTCAAGGTTGTCATATTCCTTCCCCTTCAGTGTCCAATGCAAATGGCGCACGGTATAATCACATGCACATCACATGCAGTGGCGGCGGGAGCATAGGCACAGCAGCAGCATGACGCGTTTATTACTTTGTCAATCATTTTTAGGGGACAGTACCGAAACAAAGAGAGCTACACGCTAATAGAATTAAGGGGAAAAAGCCTTTGAGCGACTCGTGCGTAAAACATATGGACACGTCTCGCCTGTGGTCTAATGATAGTAATAATAATAATAATAATAATAATAATAATAATAATAATAATAATAATTCATGTTTATTCACAAAATTCAATGACCTAATTATGTCAAAGAAAAACATTATAATATATTGTATAATATATTGCACAACGATTGCGACATTCTCGGCGTTTTTAATTAATTAATTTTTTTGGGTGTTTATTTTTTAAGCTTGGAACCGAAATATGAAGCAAACAAGCAGGACGCATTTGTTGGAGGATAGGCCCAAAGACAGCAGATAAGGAAAGCACATAATTTGCCTTAAATGTCCAAAAGAGAGATTGTTAAGGGCTGTCAGAATAATCAAGCTCCGTCTACTTGCAAGCAGACATTAAGGCTGTCTAATTTCTTGGCATAATTAACTTTATGCTCAAAATCAATTGTTTCCTGTACACAGCCAGGGTCCAAGGCTGCAAGCAGCGAGAGGCCTATTTGAGCATGTGAGAAAGCAGGAAGCAGCCCTACCTGCCACTCATTAAGGCCACAAAAACTCAATACAAAGAGGGGGGGAGAAGGATTAGACCTGCTCGTTATACCTGCCGCGCAATTAACACTACTTATTCTTCTAATCCATCTGTCCTAGAAATAATTGGACTGGCAATAAGAGGTATAAAAACACGACTCATGAAAAAGGCAAAAAGAGAGCATTGAAAATACGAGCCACAGTTTTGACAAAATTGCTGAAAAAAAATGCATGGCTAATCATTGCAAACTAATAATAATAACAACGTTGATTGGCCTATTTGTTTATGGCCAGAAGCTCAAGCGAGGTACCTTACAAAAAAACTAAGAATCTGCTGCACATTTTGAGCAGAATAGTCCAATCTCGCTGTTAATTTTAAGTGGAGTCTTGGCCAGCTCCATGGGCAGGCGTGTAATCACATGGGCTTTTGTTGCAGACTGAGGTATAGCGTCAACTCTTTGTGCGCCTTGTGTTGTAGGTGAATCAGAGCACACTTGAACTGAAAGAGGACTTGACCTTTGCCTTTATGTTTCCCCCAATGTTTGTCTAAATCACAATTGTCTTTTGTGAGAGGACATGCGCTGCCTTGACACGTCCCATTCATGGGGATAGATGCTCGGGCTCGCTCTGCGCGTTAGCGCGTATATGTGTTTGGAAACTTTGGGCTTACAATGGACAGTGCAAAGGCAATGGACAGTGCAAAGCGTAAAAACAGTTTAACAAATAATGAACACTTTAACAAATAATAAAAAAGCTGTATAATATTGTAACAGTGTTTACTATTTGACTCAAAACATTTAGATGCTCTTCTTTTAGAAGCCCATGTTGAGTCTGTGTTCAACTCATTATGTCCGTAAAGGTGTGATGAATGGGGTTTTATAAACGGCTCACCAATTAAACTCAAAGATCCAATTGTTCCAACTGTTCGATAGTGGAATTGCAGATACAGTTCCTCTCTCCACTGATACAGGAGCCTAGTTCTCCATCATATGTGGTATATAGGCGGCGGGAGTCATTCTGACGCGTAGCGCCTACAGTTTCTAACTGCACACCCCGCTAACAGCATGGTGGGACTTGACCGTCCTTCCAACTGGCTTTTGACACACTGTAACACTCTAGTTGTTAGTTTTCACAGTATCTTTATTTCTACGTGGTGACTGAGCACTCTGTAAACTGCGGGAAAGTTGCTTGGGAGCGATAGAAACACTACCGGAGCCACTAAACGACTGCTGTTTATGACAGGAGGGACATGTTGGTGTGGCCTGCAGCCTATAGGGGAGCGTGAGTGTGCTCGTTCATCATGACTGGCAGTATGTGCAGGTCATGAGAACAGACTATGAGATCAATGAGAGTACAAGGCCTTTGTCATCACAATAATATAAAAGCTGACTACTTTATAGCCCGCTTTACGCACTAAATGCGCCCTACAGTTCAAAGACATACTTCCACACTTTCCAGCAGAGCGAGTGTTAACTGTACTCAGTGTTGTCTTCTCAGCAAAGGTGAGGCTCACGCATTCACCCTGTATGTGTCAACTGTTAAAGCTCTCGCGAGACTTGTGGAATATCATAATTAATGTTTTGGGGCAATTTGAAGACTGTGGCGTTTGTGGCAAAGAAAGAGGAATGCTTAGCATTACATGTGTAGCCTACTCTTGCAGCCCAAATAGACCGGATTGAGTCTCAGATTTATGTGTGGTCTGTTTTAGTTAAAACACGAAGTTATTGGATTCAGATAGTGGATGTTTTGGAAACAATGAAGATGCGCAAAACCTGTGACTATGCACATGTAATTTTTTCGGCCTTTTGAAGAGTGCAAAACAGCTCAAGTCCCTCCGCATTACTTTGTTCCCGCAGACTGCAGATCAAAGGCGTCTAAAATTGGTGTCCCTCCGATGAACATTGTTGGGATGACAGATTGACAAAGCGCGGAGAAAGCGTGGTCTATCAGACATGTCAGGCCACAGAAAGGAGAGGGAGGAGAGGGCTGAGAAAGGCCCGGGTGTCGATTTAATTCGCCTACTGGAGGAATGTAAAGCTCCAGACTGGGGCCAAGACTCTCCTGCGCATCTGGGATCCAAACGCGCAACAACGGGGTGCTAATAACCCGAGAATTTCATTAAGTGCAAAGAAAGCTGATGGAGTATCTTGTCACAAATCTTGTCATCGCTTTATGAAATACAATGAAGTATTAAGTAGCAACATAGCACACCTGTACAAACGTTTATGAGAAGAATAAATTAAAAGCCGCGTATAGCTGTATCAGGGTAAGCATGCTTTCGTGTGGAGAAGTGCTCACTCTTGAAGCGGTTTGGCGACTCAACCTGCTGCTCCGACAAAGCTTTAAATAGCAAAAAAAATAAAAAATAAAAAAAAGTATCTCCTGCGAGAGACCACAGACAGTCTCAGTATAAATATTTGTATTCATTTGAGAAATGAGGATTTGAACAACTCCAACAAAAAGGCGCCGCGACAAAGGCACAGAAAGCAACCATGAATACGCGCATTGTCCGGCCCTTTTTCAATTCTGATTCACCATATCATAACCCCCGCGAGGAAAAAAACATCAATATCCACAGCGCAAAAAGGCACGTTTCTATGGAGGACCAAAGAATTCTTAAGCATTACAAATCTGGTCTACAAAAAGACGCACTGAAAAGGGGATCAAAGGCACATCTCTGCGAGGGTTGTGGAGAAGTCGGACAACGGTGACTTTTGAGTGTTGTTTTTTGAGACACTGGTCCAGCTACAGTAGGCTGCTCGTAGTCTATTACGGATATTTAGAGCTATTTTAACTTAGAATTTACACGAAGCACTCATTTTACAAAGCTGCTTCTCTCTCTTCTTGCCCTGTAGTTTACTGGCTGATAACCACAGATGTCTCAATTGAGAGAAGGCCCGCGCACTTTTTTTTTCTTTCTTTTTTTCTTTTTTTTTTACTACGCCTTTTCAGGTATGTGGTCACGCACGCGGCATCGAAACAACACTTAAGTAAACAGGAGACTAACGGGAGACGAGTCCCTTTGTGAGACCATAGGCAGCTGGCCAGACCCCTATTATCCCGTGGCAGACTGACCGCATCCTCTCCCTTTGCCCCCTCGCCAAGCCACTGCACAAAAAGACAGGGATGTTCTGCTTGCGTGGGTAACACTGTCGTTCCAGCCCTTAGACGCGCTCTTATAGTCCCCATTGAAAAGAGTGGGAGTAGTGGACACAGGCTGATCTGGCGAGGGACAATAGCGCACCGTAGAGCCCCATTGGAGTGAAAGGAATGGAGAGGCTGCGCAGTTCTAAAAGAGGGTCGGTGCACTGAGAGAGAGAGAGCGGAAGTTTTGTTGTTGTGCCTGATTTGCTCTCCTATAAGGCCGGACAAAACATCCTCAACTGGTGCACTCAACTTGAAAGGGGGGGATTTGATTAAGTGATGTTTTTAGTTTTAAATCTGGTTTGTGTGAAAGATGATGAAGAGTCGGGGGGGAGACATTCAGCAAAATGTCAAGGTCGGGATTCGAGCCCATGACGCCGGGGAGGGCTTTGTGTCTGAGCTTAATAGGCCTACAAACTTATGAAAGCAAGAAGCCTGTAAATGGAAGGCAAACTACAAATCATCCATTTAATGTTCTTGCCGAGCACAAACTATTGCAGAATTTGAACAAAAGTCATAGTTTGGGTTCAAGACAAATAAATCAAAGGTGTAGAACCATGATCAGACTTAATCTGATAGTAGCTTGGACAGAATGAGAGGAATGGGGTGTGCTGTGTTGCTTGGCAGTGGAGGGAATGGCAGGCCTGTGCCCTCAGGGGAGTCCCATGCTGGCAGGGTTTATGGGGACGCACACACTTTCAACACGGATTGAATATGACCCTGTTGTTTCAAAATGGCCTCCTGATTTATATCCATCACGCTTTAGAGGGCTTGTCATGTTTGCTGAAATAGAGGTGTTGACAGGCGCACTTGACAGCTCCTGCTTCAGACTGTTTTAATGTTTGCTGTTTTGGCACCGCTGCCTCGTGAGCTGGGCCGTCGACACGTCCAGGTATTTTGGCATGTGGAACAATGCACTTGGTGTGCTGCTCATTTGGCTCTGCTTCTATCACTGTGACTGTTTACAACTTTCTCCTTATATGACAGCCTTCTCTTTAAGAGTGACAGATGTGTTAAATTAGAGGCTGGCTTCAAAGCAATTGTTGATGTTTAGGACTACGAATAGGAACTTATTACTGTTCATTGACAGAAAATACAAAAATATCACATTGCTTTTATGTTTAATGGAGTCATCTATAACTGTGTGCACTGCTTTTGATATCAGGCTTAAAAAATCCATGTCACCATGTCAGTAGGGTGGACTCAAACAAAAACATGGGGACATGGGACTCCAGTCCCACGAGAACTGGTCCCAGCCTGAGAATGCACTTCGAGGGCACATTCCACAAGGTCACAGAGCAGACAGCACTCAGTCAGGCTGTTTCATCCTTATCAACATTTGTGTGGGCCACGCAGCCGCCCTCAGGCCACAAGAAACACACTCAGGGTTTCTCAGTCTATAGTTAGAAAGGCCAGCTCCTCTGGCTCCACTGAGCAGGGAAACCTCTGACATCAGTCCACACAGCGCTCTGATTGGTGCTGCCAGGAAAAGGAAGTCAGTGTAAACTCTGCACTACATTGTCATTTAGTTTCCAAGGATCTTGAGAGCACTGTTTGACTGTAATTGAGATTCAGTGTTGGTGTACTAACTCTGGCAGTGTGCCTCGTGCTCTTAGTGTAAATAAAAGGGAGCATGTTTTGCTCCTGAGTAAGTCCGGCCTCACGCACACTGTTTTAATAGTGTGCACATACAGTATGATGGAGCTCGCCTTTATATAAAGCCTGCTGTAATTACATCATCTTGAGCCTTGTCATTCAGACAGCAGCATTTGAAGCATGTAAACCCCATGACCAGACGTATATCAGCCTGCTTTGTTTGACATTTACACACAGCCCTGGTCTCATGTAATTATGAGCTTACTGTTCTGTCAAATATTATATGCCCTGTAAAACAGCCAGATATTTACACTGTATAGGGAGCGGTGCACGGCTGCATGCAGGAGCTTAAATGGAAACGCGGGTGTGTGAGCCATAAACAAGATCACAGCTCAAGTGTTGACCAGTATACGAGATGCTAAACAGGCTCTAGTAGCACCTCATTTATCATATTTTTATTGTGTGAAAAGTGTGTGAAAAATTTGAAACTGCAAAAATTCTGAACTACAGGTTGCTTCTGAGCTTTGTCCAAAGCCTTACGATACATTATATGGACTAATCACAATTCAGTGATCTCATTAATAACATGGAGTATTAATACAGTAATATTAGAATTTTAAGTATTCCAAAAAATGGCAGTCAGGGGACAACATGAAATTACAACATTAAATTTAAAATGTATTTTTACTCACTATCTCATCATTCTCAGATCCAAAGATGATCTCCAGTTCAATGCCACAGAGCACTGTTATGTTTCACCATAACACATAACACACGCTCATACTGAAGCACATATAGCTCATACATTATTTCAGTGACACATCCGATTCACGATGAATAACTTACATTCCCCAGTTCATTAGAGCCCACAATGAAAAAAACATACTGCTCTCCATCTAAACCCTCGCGCTCATATGAAAGCCACTCACACAGTAGCCCCATTGAGCGACGCGCAGTGGAGTGAAAGTAGTCTGTGTAATGTTGAACACATGGCGATGGCTATGGCAGTGTCCGGTACGACTTATGAGTGCTCCCCGCTGCAGGGACCCCGGCGCGTGGGAAGAGGCTCCATGCATGGCCGCTATGCATTGGCCCTTACACGTTGCACATGTAGGTAAACAATCCCATCTTGTCTTTAGTGAGGCCTGCATTTATACAACATGGGTCCGAGACATGTGTTGCAGCCCTGGTCTCATCAAAGGTCACCGGGCTATGCTTTGAACACTTCAAAGTCGGGGGATGAGACTGTAGCTTTTAAGTTTTATGGCAGGTGTAAGCAGGGGTTGCTGACCAGCCCAGGGTGGTCTGCTCCCTGGTCTGGGGGAGAGCGTGCTGGGGCTCAAATAGGCCTGCAGTTGGATCGAAAGTGCATTATTAATAATCACAACTAACAAACGGCAAGACCACTGCAATTATCGAGGTACTGCAACTACTTACAAATAGAATATCTTGTCTCTATGGGGTTTGACAATCACTTTTTAGTTCACTGACCACTGTGGCTAGTCTTTTTCGAAAAATACTGGCCAATCAGAGATTTTATAAGCCACAAGAAAGTTTGAAAATGTAGCGTGTGTTAAATGTGTTTCTGGTTGTGAACTTGAATGGTTTTAGCATCTACAAATATGGTTTAAATACCGTAGGAGAGATCATTGTGGAGATTTTCAAATATTGTCAGTTCAGGCGACTATATTTGAAAACATTTCTTACAATTAAAAAGAATCGGGATAATTGGGGGCCTACATAAACATAGTTTGAGTATACTGCATTTCAAACCAGGATTTGGCGTAGCCTATACTCACAATTCAGGGCTAACTACCGTATTTTCCGGACTATAAGTCGCTCTGGTGTATAAGTCGCCCCAGCCAAAAAAGGCCCAATGAAGGAGAAAAAAGCATATGTAAGTCGCACTGGACTATAAGTCACATTTTTGGGGGGAAATTTAAACGTATTATTTAAATCAGAAGCCAACAACAGACATTTCATCTGGAAAGGCAAGTAAAAATAATAACAATAGAATAGAGAACAACAGGCTGAATAGGTGTACGGCATGCTAACATAACATATTAATTAATATATAAGTCGCGCCTGAGTATAAGTCGCAGGACCAGCCAAACTATGAGAAAAAGTGTGACTTATAATCCGGAAAATACGGTAGTTACTTCTATCGATGGGTTTGAGTAATATGTTGTTTTCCTGTTCCTTAGGTATTTTTACCATTCAAAAAACTAAATTGGTTTTGCCTCCTTAAGGGTCCTCATTACCATGAAACCCTGTACATACACTGTCCGACCAAACAACAAGTCACCACAAGAAAAAAACCTCACCCGCACATTAGGCTTTAGCTTCGATGACAGCACCATTTGCAGTGGCATTGTTTCAATAAGCTTCTGCAATGTCCACAGATTTATTTCCATCCAGTGTGGCATTCATTTTTCACTACGATCTTGTATCGATGATGAAGAGTGTGAGCACCGAGCAAAGCCTTCTCCAGCACATCCTAACTATTCTCAGTGGAGTTAAGATATGGATACTGTGGTGGACAATCCATGTGAGAAAATGTGGTCATTTTCACACTCCTGAACCACTCTTTCGCCACATGAGCCTGATCCTGGGATTGTCATCTTGGAATATGCCCGTGCCATCAGAGAAGAAGAAATCCATTGATGGGGTAGCTCATAAATAATAATTCAGGATGTTCATGTTTCAGCTGATCTCATTCTTTGGGCATATAGTGTTGCTGAACCTAAAACGGACAAACCGCATCAACCCCAGTTCTATTTGCTTAGTTAAATCCAGGCGGTGACTTTATTTTTGGCCAGGCAGTGTAGGATCAACTATGTATAAAATCATTTTGCCCAAGACTTAATGTGTTACAAGCCAAAATGAACATCGACCAGCATTTGGCTACTGTATTCCCAAGCCCTTTGTCTAATTATATATAACTTATGCTAACTCTGAGGTTTAGCTTTCAACATTACAAAACTGATCCTAAAAATTCCAAAGACACATTTTCGTTGGATGAAGGCGATAGGATACGGCCTTGTGGACGGGCCAACAGACTCACCGGGGGCACAGTTTGGACATTTGGAGCCCTTGGATGGTGGAGTGTCCCCCGTGCCACAGACTGGACACTGCGGGCAGACGTCCACTTCAAGGCTCTCTGGTTTCAGAAGACCCCAGCAGGACACGTCTCAGGCCCTGTGTCCGGCTCATTTGGAAACAGATACATCGGGGCAGAGCGGAGAGGAGTGCGCGCTGATGACCATAGCGCCGAGTGACCACAGTCCCTGCCTGCACCGCCCCTGACAGACCAGAAACAGACCCCATAAGCAAGTTCAAAGGATCCAAACGGGGTCTCGCCAAAGTTCATTCATCTCAGCAGCTGATGTGGTTCACTGGCCTCTTGTTTTTTCAGGCATTTCACTTTAGGGTGTGAGACTTCAAAGGCCGCGCCGTTATGAAGGTGTCCTGATTAAAATTAGTCACTGCGGTCTGGGGCACACATGCGGACCGTCACGTTTTTAGCCAAGATAATATGAAGTGCATATAGGAGGTTAGGCCGCTCTTTCACCAGAATGTAGGTCTTTTTCCAGGCTTCATACATTTTTGGTAGTTGTCATTTCACGGAGAACAGAAGGGGAAAGCATTCAAGAACGGTCACTGTGTACAAATACTGTATGTAAAAGCCGTGCAAGACTCGCTGCTTTTCACTGCCGCCATATTGGATACATGCTTTAATATAAACAATGTCAAAATGAACCTGAACTGAACTCCCAAACCAGTGGTGGAAAGTAACATTTTACTACATTTTAGAGCCTGTATCTGTACTTTCTACTGCACTACATTTTCAAAATTGGGTTAAAAGTAAAAGTATTTTATTTTAAAGGTAACCTCTCTTTGACAAACTGGTTTAGTCCCAGTTTAGACTTGGTTTAGTTGTTTACTCCTTTCCTCTGATTTAGACCTGGTTTAGTCATGGTTTAGCTGTGGTTTAGTCCTGGTTTAGTCCTGGTTTAGACCTGGTTTAGTCCTGGTTTAGTCCTGATTTAGACCTGGTTTAGTGGTGGTTTAGTCGTGGTTTAGTCCTGGTTTAGACCTGGTTTAGTGGTGGTTTAGTTGTGGTTTAGTCCTGGTTTAGACCTGGTTTAGTGGTGAGTTTAGTTGTGGTTTAGTCCTGGTTTAGACCTGGTTTAGTGGTGGTTTAGTTGTGGTTTCGTCCTGGTATTTTGTGATCCAAAGAAAAAGAAAAGAGAAAAATGATCTGATGAAGACATAAGGCTGAAACGTTATGAATAAATAAGATTTTGGACATCTAAACTGAGTGTGCAATGCTTCTCTGTTCTCTGGAAATTCGTCCTGGTTTAGACCTGGTTTAGTTGTGGTTTAGACCTGGTTTTGACCTGAGTTAGTGGTTTACTTGTTTAGACATGGTTTAAACCTCGTTTAGTCCCGGTTTAGACATGGTTTAGTCCTGTTTTAGACCTGGTTTTGGCCTAAGTTAGAGGTTTACTCCTTTAGACCTGGTTTGATTCAAAGGATTAACAAAAATCCTGCACAAACTTATAAAGTACATTTTACCATGGATACTTTTATAGTTTTACTTTTATAGATACTT